>JAFFZH010009093.1:0-15774 GCA_018420115.1 Euura saliciscinereae | reverse complement strand
GGAAGATCTGTGTCGCATCTGTATTAAAAATCTCTATTTCAAAGACTAAAAATATCCGAGGTAACATCGGTAAATTATTCATTAGCACTAGAAAACCGCACAATAAAGCGGTAACAACGCAAACCCTCGGTAGATGGGTAAAAACTGTATTGGGCAGAAGTGGCTTAGATACGAGTGTCTTTGAGGCACATATTAGCACAAGGCATGCTTCCACATCTGCCGCTTTTAGAAAAGGGTTAGATTTAGCGGAAATTAGAAAAACAGTAGGATGGACTCAGAAATCCGAGGTTTTTGCTGAAATCTATAGTAGACCAGCTATTACAGATGCCTGTTCATTCGCAAAATCGATACTTTCAAATTGACCTTGTTTACGGCCAAATGTTTACGCCCAGGTATTATATTCTGGATTGGCTTGAAAAGTTATGTATATCAAAATAAAATGAGAATACATACGCTTATGTTCTCACAACCGTTGTCATAAGATGCTTTAAACATCTACCTGGTGATCTAGAGGACGGGGCGGGAAATATAATTATGATCGAACTTCAGAGGTAAGTTCGTTTGATCATTTAATAATATTTGAATTTAGGTATTCGTAGTTCACGATGCTCTTTTGTATCAATAAGGTGCAGGCAATGATGAAACTTTATTGAATATTCAGAAGTGATGACGAATTAACGATTCAAGTACATGCGTCAATACAATATGAATCAGACTCGACATTCGGGGTAAACGAATCCCGTCATTGAAATGTCTTCTATACCACATATCCAGATACGAAATGACTGAAGATGATCGAAGGCCCGTTGATGCCATAAGGTGACTTAATTTTGAGCGGAGAAATCATGTCATGTCTTTAACCATGGAAGGGGTGCACGGGGGAGGCACCGACTCTTCTCGTTTGGATATCATTCTGTACGTCTTTCGGTTTTTGAATCACTATTTTCGGATAATCAGTGACTAATTCTGTATATCCGTATCGTAATATTCCTCACGGGTATTTTGTATTTAAACATGGTTAGCGAGCGATGTTTGAAAACTTTATTGGTACAGCCTCGGAATAAGAACAGTATGCCTTGCAAATTTCATCCAAATCGGTTTAGCGGTCCGAACGGAATCAAACTTTTCATGCAGGTGTTACAAATAAAAGAACCTTTTCACATGTCACGTGACTCGGAAGGAAAAAGTAATCGTTTTTATAAGGGCCTCTGAATGTCTTTATTCTTTTGTATTCGGAATCTGTGTTGGGAAATGGAAAATTTATACGATACAGCGAATGAATATTTTCGAAATTGATTTTTATTGCTCACAATCTTATGCAGCTTTAAATTATCCTCACTGGTATATACATATTCAGTAATCAATTTGAAGACGTGCTGGAAGAAAGTGGTAGTCTCTCGTCCAGCAGATGATTTACGTTTTTCCACAAAAAGTTCTTCAGATTAGCACGAGCGGTTCCGAAAATTCCGCTCCGCGATAGCTGCTAAGAAGTGGCCTGCGAATAGATTCACCAAAATTAGTGAATATATATATTCAGCATCTTCGTATCAGGTGATACTGTCGATGACACTCACCAATAGTCTCTTCCGCTGCTTCGGTTCAGCTGGACTGGCATGGGATTTATGATGACGAAGATCCACCTGAGAAAGTGGAATTACGATTCAATGGCAATTACCAGAACACATTGAAAGTATAATTTAAGAAATCATCATATTTGAGTTGATGTTGGAAATAATATAAAGAGTCAAAATATTCAGGATCGTAGTTTAGAAGTACTAAACTAGTGGTACAATTGAAATCAGGGATCGAATGTTGAGTATCAAATACGTTTGCCTAACTGGAGGCTAAGGAAATAAATCAATTTATGAAAGCCTCATTGGAATTTGGTTTGTAGCAAACGATAGATCTCAGTATGACAATTATATTTCTAATGGTACGATTGTTTCCAACTTACTAGAGACAAGACTGAAAACAGCATCCAAAATCGCATCGACTTGGATCTTGATTGCGTCGAATGATTTAGTAATTTCGGTCACAGCTTCTCTGGTCCGAGTGCTGGTACCTGGAAATTAAAAGATACCTCAATAATTTCGACAATTTTCAAGTGCTAATTGAGGCGCGATATTCTAGATGGGCACAATCGTCTTCAACTCACGTCGGGCTGTCGTTCCAGTTCTTTTCGAAAAGGCTATCATTCTGTCTTTTACTGGGTTGACACGATCTGAAATTGGAATACAGAGGTTATTATCAAGTCGTCTTCGACTCTCACTCAGTTCTAACAACAGCTGGATGAAAATCAAGCTAGGCTTGATGTATTTTTCGAATGAGTGTCACTTACTCCAGAATGTGGCAGCAATTTCATCTTTGGTTTCTGAAAATAAAATAGGCGTATCATGACAGAGTGGAAATTCACCAATTGACGCATGATATAATGGCAATAAGTGAAGAAAATAATGAAATATGAAGAATCAAAATAGAAAATCTCGGTCAATTAAAACAATTTCACGACGTCACCCTGACATGTGAAGCGAACAGTAGATCACAAAAACATTTTTAAAGGGTAAAAGTCGTCTTCAACTCACGCCAGCTACCGGCTAGGATACAAGCTACAGCGTCTGCGAGAAAGGTTCCGGCTCCCGTCAAAGTATCTGGAATAGAAATAGAGAGGTCCTAAATATCAAACGGAATGATTTCCCAGAATACGGAGACAAAGATAATTCACTATAGACAATAAAGAATTCGAGCGTTTCGGTAGAAATATAAATTGGTCAAGTAAGTGTAAGTGTATCCACTTATCACTTACCAGCGTCTGCGGTCAGCTGGGATTCGCTACCTGAAAATAAAATAGGTACATCATGACACTATTGTACTTTGTCAATATTTGACGCATGTCTTGGTAGCTATGACTTGAATATCTTCATTGGGTGACATTGTTTTCAACTTACTGCCGGACATCCGTGTAACATTATACGCAAGTAGTGACAGTTGTCTTTGCACATTTGTCACGTCACCTGAAATTTAAGTAAAGACGACTGTGATTAAGTCGTCATTCCGCGGTGCTCGACTCGATTGCGCTAAATTCGAACAACAACTGAATATCTGTCATTATCGAAAATCTCTGTATCTTTAACTCACTTTTGATTTTGGTAGCTTCGGTTGGGCCGACTTCTGAAACAAAAATCATCATACCATGACAATACTTGACGAATCGAGTGGAACCTGACATGTTGAAAATGGTTTGAACATTCCGTATAGCATAAAATGTAGAGAATAAAATGGTTCCAAACAAAGAGCATAACGTTCAAAAAACAAATTTTATCTATCTCGTGATGTCGTACGCATAGTTTTTATTTTTAACGATTCAATGAATCTTACCACCTGCAGAACATACGTGCTACAAAATGTTGAGTGTGCTGTTAAATATTTCGTGACACAACACTTCAAAAGTTGATTGCTCTTGATATAGATGAGTTCGATGAATGGTCGATTTCCACTTCGGTACCATTTTACGGTTTTAAATTTTACTTTCTGTGATACGAAAATGTAGGCATAACCAAATAAGTATGCTGTTAAATATTTCGAGACACAATACTTGGAAAATTGATTGCTTTCGATATACGTCCATGAGTTCCAGTTTGGCTGTTGGAATTCAAATCAATAATTTAAATATCCTCAGTTTGAATATTGTATCCGTATTGTATCGAGAATATTTTACTCCTTGAATCAAAAATATTTCTACGTTTATCTACAGAACAGGTTTTTTTTCACCTGTTGATGATGTGTGTGAATAATTGCAATGCTGACGTGGAAGCTATCGGACCACTTGACTCTCAATTAGTTTTTTTTTTACGTTATTCTCACTTATATGTATGTATTTTCCAGCGTACCCGATTGAAATAAGTATAAGTGAGGTTTCATTGTATTGGGAAATAGAACGTTCGAGTATGTGCTATTGGTCTGCAACTTACCGCTGGCAACACCCACGCACAGCAATGAGGCGACAAGAAGACAGACGATCTTGTTCATGTTGAAGGTAGCCACTGACTTTGTTATAAATAGGTCTCTGGTTAGAATTCGTCCGATCTGTCGTATTTGTACACAGCAGGAGACCCCCTACTACGTCGATAACTTAATATCTGCCGTACTAACCAGTACGGCTCGGTCGGTACGTCACATAACCTAAATGTAAACACTGGTCTGCCCGCGAAATCAGCCTCCGTTCATGTATGGAATAAAATATCGTGTGCACCACGGTCGCCGGACTTTTAAAACGTCCTTTGCTCCCTTGGTGCACAATTAGTATATTACACACCTAGGGAGGGAAAGTAGGCTATTCCAAACTGCATGTGAGATTGACACCCGAGCAGAAGGCGAGGGTGGCAAGAACGCAGTTTGGGATGGCCTTTTTCACTCCCGTGGGTTGTATACTATTTTTCACCACCCCCTGCATCGGAAAGCACGACTTCCCGTTCACGCAGCGGGCCGAAAGTCGTACTTTCCGTGCAGGTGTGGTGAAAATACTATTTCCCCACTGCCCGGGTCGCTCCCGTTCGGGTAAAGAGACTCGGTGAGTCTCCGCGCCGTGATTGAACATTTTTTTTTACGGCACAGGCATTACAAAGTCACTTTCTGACGCCTGTTTTCGTTCCGGCAAAGGGCACTTTATACCGCTAAGTTCAAAGTTGCGGTATAAAGTCTTTATTCCGCAACTTTGATGCGCAGTTCGAAGTGCGCACGTCAAAGTTGCGGAATAAAGTTTTTGTACCGCAGGTTACCCCCTCTCTATACGCAGTTCGTGCGGAACTCAACTGGCGTCAGAGTGACTTTGTAATGCCTTTTCCGTAAAAAATAATGTATGGGGCGCGCGCAGAAAGTAACTGTTCGGCAAGGTTATGTTTTTAGTACTCGCCGTTGCTTTACAAGGCTCGCCTTCGGCTCGCCAGGTAAAATCAACGGCTCGTACGAAAAACATAACCTTGCCGAATAAACAGTTACTTTCGGCGCATGCCACATAAATATCTATTTTAATGCACTTGGCGCAAGACTCTACCGAGTCTCTTGATGCAGCACAAATATTCACATCATTGAAAAAGGGTAGAATGAGAAGAGGTCCCGGACCTGAGGTCTTATCGATAAAATCGATGCATATTTCGAACAGACGATCAATCAATAACAATCAAGATTGACGAATCGTTGAGATTTTACAAAGGGATAGAAAAAAAATATATCTGAAATAATGAAGAAAAATAACGTTCTATTTGTAATCAAAGGAGTCATTTATTCATCACGATTTTTTTTTATATGTCTAATCTGAATAAATGTTCACCTCGCTATCATAGTAAAACACTTGTTTATCTCCTTCAATTAATGTGATGCTAATTGAACGTTGGGACAAGTTTTCGAATGACAGAAGGTAAAAACCAAACAAATGTGAACAGAAGGTTCGTTTTGTTCGACGATCGGTCAAGCTAAATCTAATCTTCGACCTTGTCAGATAAGTATGATAGTGATAAGAATTTTATATGGTACACATTACATAAATGACTGCTACTCACTGGCGCGGACCAGTTATGACATATTGCTGAATCCACACAGTGTGGGACTCGATGAGATAGGATGAGCCGAGCATTGATACTGCAATCGATCATTACAGTCCGAAAGTCCAGAAGTTAGAATAAATACTGAACTCTGTTCAATCACGCATTCCGCATTATCAACAGGCCAAGATGCCAAGATCTAAATTGAAATCCGAAAATCAACCAAAGATCGTCATAGTCGGGGCTGGTTCTGCCGGAATCGCAGCGGCGTCAAAACTCTACGAAACTGGTTTCCAAAATGTAACAATATTAGAAGCAGAAGACCGGATCGGTGGACGAATCTACACAGCACGGTTCGGTGAGCATCCAACTGACATTTTATCACGTCAATGGTGAAGTGAATAAATCAATTCCTAGATGACAGCTGGGTGGACCTCGGTGCTCATTTGGTTCACGGACAAACGAACAATGTCGTTTTTGAGTTAGCTTCACCTTTGGGGCTTTTGGACGTCCCGAAAAAAGATGTTAGCGGTGAATTTATCATCCACGATTCCAAAGGCTCAAAAATACCTGATTCCATCGGTGACAAATTGGTGGCGTCTTACAACAGTGTCGCATCCAATTTGGGCGAAGATTTGGCTGGCAATAACTGTTCTGCCGGAGAGTATTACACAAGAATGTAAGTGAGACAAAAGTTACCTGAAAGTCGTCGGATGGAGGACGACTGTTTTTTGGACCCTAAAAGATGGGTCGGAACAACGTGTAGATGTTAAAAAGTGGGAGATTCGTAGTCCATTCGATAACTTTCAGTTTTGTGCTGTATTCACCCAGATAACAAGCGTGTTGGCGCAGGTTACCGTCATGGCGTGAAAATCACACAGTGCGTGCAAAAATATAGGATTTTCAGCATCACGACGCGACGGTTATTTTAGTGCAGGCAAACGGAGCGCACCGTGCAGTCACTTGGTGCGTGGCGCACTCTGTGATTATTTCGTGCGAGATGCACGATGGTGCATGGCGTGATCATTTTGTGCGAGGTGCACTATAAGATCACAACCATATCACAACGTGCGCGCGGGTATTGAAGATGAAGTGTAAAATAATAAAAATTTCATATTTTGAATGTTTTTTTGAAGTAGCATAGGATTATATAAAATGAATACGTATTTGGTTTATTGTAATGTATCCCAGGTAATAAAGCGTGCGGGCTCATGGCAGCCGCATGTCGCATGAATTTAGTCATTAAACATACCATGCAAGTACGTATATAGAATATTCTATATACGTACTTGCATGGTATGTATAATGACTAAATTGATTTGAGCAAAATTCAGGGTTCAAGATACCTACTGCATATTTTTTGACGCAAATCAGAGCTGATTAATACAAAGCTATTTATAATTCAGTGTCAATTTTATATATTGATATAAAAAGTAATTCAGAATTCGTGACGACTATCTATACCCGAGAGAAAATAATGTCATCCAATTCTATCAAATTCAAGTATTGATTGAATATGTTTGGCTCCATTAAGATACAATGATATTTAGTTGACCTAACGTTGTTGTGTCCGACCAGATTCAGTTAGATACATTTGTCAATCTAGATGTACGTCTTGGATAAAAGCAAATCTGATCGTTTCAAGACTAGACATGATCCTATCCATTCAGATAGAACTATATTCAATTGAAACCGGACTCGCCGGAAGCCTATATGTGGTTTATAGATACAAACAGGTCAAGTGGCTTTGGGATAGAAACTTACACCAAATTTTAACCTGTTCATTACACTAGGCACAAAGATGCAAGTACCTACGACTATTCAGATTCCATGAAAGTTTAACTCTGTAACGATTCAAATAGCCCGCTATAGATCAAAACAAAGACGAATACATAAATTTGACTATTGAGGTAAACTCGTATGGTGTCGAGGCTTCGTACACGGTTCGTGGCGAGGACAATCGTTTCCGATCGCTCTCTTCTCTTCAGGACGTCGTAGTAATAAGACGTGTTTTATTCTCTGTTCTAATTTCACACCAAAAGTTTCAATAAGAACGTATTAAATTCGCTACTCAATATCACATATCAATTTTGAACAAAGACTTCAACAAACATACATCTACGAATCCCTGAAACAACATCAATTGTTGTAATTATCATACAAAATCAAGAGGGAAGGAAGAAAAACGTGGATCTCCGAGACAGCCGAACAAGATGATACAACCACATCGATGCTGAGAATCCTCAAGAAGTTTAAACAAAGATAAGTTCTTAATATTGAAACAAAAACACTACGAAAACGAAATTATAAAAGAAATTGATAATGAAACGTGAAGTAAAGAGAATAATTAGAACAATGATCAAGTTAACCTAAACATATATTAAAGACTATTGATTAATTAATCATACTAAAGAGAGAGCACTAAAAATTGAAAGACACTACAATATATACAATTTTAATTTATACATTGAATCGAATTTTACACTATATACAATTTTTCAAATTAATTTATACACGGATTACATTTTTATATGGTATGGATGAATGGAAGGATGAATGAATTGGATGATTAAACTATTATATACATTTTTATACACTTAAATATCACAAACGAAACAAAAAAGGAAAATATACACAAATTTATCATTGATTTCCTCAATTAAATCGATTATATTTATTTTATTCAAATTCTGTGTGTACCCTTTCCTATTTTCACCATTTTAGGCTAGTTATTTATATATTTATCTTGAAAAAGGAAAGAAATATTACAACTCTGAACTTTTTTCGTACCGTTTTCAAGGTACTTCCTTGCGAGCATAGCTAAAATTACTGATGATTACTAATTTCTCAGATGATTCACAATAATATGCCACATGAATAGTATTGGGGCATTCCACGCCAACTCGACCAGTGTTAAACCCCGACCATATCAAAATAATTTCTTGTTTTTTTCTGACATTCTACTAATTAAAAAACGCGTCCTGAATTTTTAAAAGATTTTTTTATGAAACCGTTATTTTTTTATGAATTTTTGAAGTTTATTGAAAACGCCCATTTTTAAAACTCTGAAAAAATTCTAAAAATCCAGTGGATGACATAGAACAGCTTCCCGTTCCTTGAAATGTGAAACCAATTTTTTTTCTATTTTTTTTCACTTCATTTCGGAATTTTTCAATTTTGAAAACTGAAGTTAACACAGGATCAAATCGAAAGCGTCAAATAAAGGTCAATTCACTTGTCGATGTTCGGTTTCACCAAATTCATCAAGTATTTCGTTCCAATTCATTGATGCGACACTTTTCAAAATTGACAAATTCCGAAATGAAGTAAAAAAAAAAACAAATGTGTTCCACATTACGAGAAACGGGAGGCTGTTCTATGTCATCCACTGGATTTTTGAGAATTTTTTCAGATTTTTAAAAATGGGCCTTTTCAATAAACTTAAAAAGTTCATAATAAAATAACGGGTTGATAAAAAAATCTTTCAAAAATTCAGGACGCGTTTATTAATTAGTAGAATATGAGAAAAAAACATGAAATTATTTTGAGATGGTCGGGGTTTAACAGTGGTCGAGTTGGCGTGGAATGCCCCATTATATATTATACAAAAATATGATATACATAGATTATTGCTCTGATGAGTATGGTCGGTTATGGGAGATGTGATCAAGTGAAAATAGGTAAATACTTCGTCATCGTTATAAAATGACAAAGAATCACTAAGTCTCCAATGAAATAGTTGGAGCCATTACAACACCGGACTTGAAGCGTACAACGAAGTTAAGCAACATTGACCGCGACTAATAGTTGGATGGGTGACCGCGAACCAGCCTTGGGTTCGAAACTGTCTCAGTCCAACGGAAAAAAAAAATTGTAATACTCCCGTATCCGGCAATATGCAACCGGATCTATTTGGATATAGTCATATCGAATGAAGTGTAGACGAATTTTTTATCATATACTGGTTGTGATAAAATTTTATCCACGCACGACAGGAGGGCAATATGCCGAACGCGTGCTGATCACGCGTGCGTGGCATATGCGACGCATATGAGGACGCATATGTATGGTGTTGTGAGCTCACGGCGTGTGGGTTAGGTGGCACAACGTTCACGCACTATGCGTGCACTGTGCACGCATTTTGTTATCTGGGCATATCACTATTATGGGACGTAGAATCGAGACACCTGGCTTTGACGTTCTCTACCTAAGTGAAGAAAAGTGCCAAGACATTGGGACCTGCGAAATTTTCAAGCTTGATCGCTTCTCACTTCCAACGAGCTTGACAACTCTACTAAAAATGACCGATAGGTGAATATACGGTCCTATCAGATTTTTGATAAGGCTTTCGTCCCCGTATTTTATCTGGACCTATCTGGGGACCAATCGGAAAGTCCATTCTGAAAGGTCCTCAGATAGGTCCAGATACAATACGGGGACAAAAACCTTATTAGAAATCT
Source organism: Euura saliciscinereae (assembly GCA_018420115.1). Lineage (NCBI taxonomy): Eukaryota > Metazoa > Arthropoda > Insecta > Hymenoptera > Tenthredinidae > Euura > Euura saliciscinereae. The sequence goes on along the minus strand of JAFFZH010009093.1, from coordinate 5,777 downwards.
GATACGACGGTATTTATCTATCGGAAGTTTTAAGCAGGGAATGCTTTAGGTCCGAATGATCCATCATCTTTTTGTACTGAGATGAAGTGAGACGAGGCCAAGTGTCTTGATTCCACGTCCCAATAGTAATTCGGGTGATTACATATTAGTTTATTGTATAGACTGACTGCAGAGTTTGAAAAAGATCCAAATATCGACCAGACCTTGGCACGAGAGTTTCTGAAGCTGAGTGAGGGCTTCAGGAAGACAGCAGACGCCGCGGACAGCTGGTACGACACTTCTGCCAAAGGATATCTAGAATTTTGGCGCTGTCCCGGAAGTAATATTGTCAACTGGGAGGACAGAGGATACGCCACGATTCTGGACATTTTAATGGTACAGTAATGTCTGGGTTTAGTACAAAATGTACAACGTAGATCAACTGTGATGAATTTGGAAGCAAAAAACTAAAGTCTATTTAGAGTCTTACAAGACTTTCGTCTTGTTTAGTTTTGTATCACAGAGTCTGTGTATAAAATCCACATTGTGACTGAACTGAATTGCAGAAAAAATATTCCAACCCCCAAGAAGAGCTTCCGGTGGCGAAGAATATCTTGTTGAATTCCGAAGTCGCGAATATCAATTGTAATTCAATTGATGGTAAAGCTGTGGTAAAAACGATCGATGGAAAACAGTACGTAGCCGACTATGTGATCACCACGACATCCTTGGGGGTGCTTAAAGAAAATTATGAAACTCTTTTCACCCCACGGTTACCAGAGTCGAAAGTGAAGACTATACAGGTATAAAGATACACTGATATTTGTGAACAACATCGCCAGCGACAAGCCACAGATCGTTGGATATTTTTCAGGGCTTGACGTTTGGATCATCCGCTAAGATTTATCTGTCCTTCGAAGCACCATGGTGGAGTGAAAATCCTCGCAATTTCGCGCTCATGTGGAACGACGAGGACAGACAGGAGTATGAAAATGATATACGTCTATCAAACATAATTGGTGCTGCTCGCATCTTTTATTATTCACAATTACACCACGACTACCTAATCTCTTCACAGCCAAAAAATTAAAGTTGTGTTGCTCGACTAGTTTTTGAAAAACTTGTCTCCAGGAGACAATCGAAATTGAAACGCTTTTAGTAATGCAGCTTCGCTGCATCGCTAAAAGCTGGTTTGAAAACCGGCTGAAACAGTTGTGGGGAAATGATGGTCTCCAGCGTAACGCGTAACGATCCCCAGCCCCCCCCCCACCCTCCCCCCCTCCGCCGAGGTAACGTAACGTAACGTAACGTAACGTAACGTAACTCGTAACGTAACGCCCCCCCCCCCCCCATCCCCGTCCCCTCTGTAAAGAAGGTTTTCAAACCTTCAAAAAAAGTGGTTGCTGGACCTCAACACCTTCACGCTAGTAGAGCATAGGCCACGTATACTTTGCGGTTGGCTGAGTGGAGCAAGCGCTAGATACATGGAAACCTTGTCCGAAGATGAAGTCTTTAACCAAACGTTTGCGCTTCTCAAAAGATTCTTAGGAAAGTCGTATAACATCACACGACCGACTGGAATGTTGCGGTGAGTCGATAATATAATAGAATCTATATTGCGTGTGTGTTGAGCTCGGATTGATCACCCCGGGTCCATTTGACCCGGATTCATCTTTGAATCGAATAATACGAGTAGTGGAAAGGCAAAAGTCGAAAATTTTTTTAAATAAACACCTTTCATTATTTCATCCTTTCAAGCTCGGAATCATCATCAACCTCCAAAATGAATACACTTTTTGAAAGACACTGTAGCAAACTATTTTTCTTTTTTAGTATTAAATAGTATAATTCAAAAGTGTCGTTCTGACTTTTTGCGAAAAAATATTCAGAATTGTAAAAGTTATGAATTTTTTAGTAGAAAACCGTGTTTTTCTGAACACTTCTTCTTCAGGAATTTTTTTTAGTACTGAAGAACCAAAAATTTACAGTTTCATCGACGGGAGCATATATCTCACCGTTCAAAGTATGTCTCTGAATTTTCATACGGAAATATAACGCGTCGTCTTGCTTTAGTAATTGCTCAAAGTTGGCTTGGGTAAAATTGAATAGGTTCGATTACTACGGATTGAGACTATTTTTTGTACTCGAAATTATAATGTGACTGAATTCTTAGCACGAAGTGGTGCAGCAACAAGCATTTCCGAGGAACCTGGGGCGCGAGAAGTATGGCAACCGAAAAGGCTAATGTATGGGCGGATGGATTGGCAGCCCCGTTACTAGTCGATGGGAAACTAGTAAACAAATATTCTCATTATTTTATCGATCATAGTTTTTATGTTGTCGAATTATCATCGGAAACGAGTCTTGGATATCATTTCACGTGCTCTAAAATTTTTCAACTTGTCTTACAGATCGTCTTGTTCGCCGGTGAAGCGACGCACCCTCACTACTATTCGACTGTCCACGGCGCGATAGAATCCGGATTTCGCGAAGCCCACCGAATCATAGATATACATGTCAATAAAAAGTGAGATTGTATTTATATCTACATCACGATAATCACCACCGCATCATTACGTAATACCTGCGATAACACTGTTGTTAATGTGGTTTAGGTTTCACCTACAATCACGATGTTGTATTGTACCCTGATAATAAACTTTGATATACTATTACTACCCTTTATATCTATCGAAGCAAATGCGAAAGAAAAACTCAAAATTTATCTGACCTCTTGTCCTAAATATAGCATTTTTGTTTTTTTCGACCTTTTGTTATTGCACACGCGATACAATCACTCAATGACGTTGAGGATATTGATCAAGGTTGCGGTGTCATCTTTTCTGATAACCTCGATATAACATTGAATGTACCTGAATACTTATACTTATCCCGTATTCATGTAATGCAGTTTCTGTGATAACTTATTCAACAGTATTTTCATATATTGAAGAAGTACCACACGATAATTATTTTTACAGCTATCGTTGTTTGAATCTCTGACCTCATGACCTATCTGTCTTTAGATAAAGATTTTTCATGGCCCACGTACAGTTTTGACCACCCATAATTGGGACTGCTCAGATATAAGACCGCACTAGCTCCAAGTGTAATAAGTCATGAGTCGCAAGTTTCTTCCTCATATTCGGTCAGCATTGAGTCTGCAATATATTCCTAGCTACTTATTCAAATCAATTCACTTCTATCATCGACGATGCATTTCTTGAGGATGTGGCAACTCCTTGTAATGGGTTTGCTGTATTTATCAACTCTGACATTGGGAGAGCAACCGAAGATCGTCATCATCGGAGCTGGTCCTGCTGGCATCGCAGCTGCGTCCAAGCTCTTTGAAAACGGTTTCCAAAATGTGACAATTTTGGAAGCAGAGAACAGGATCGGTGGACGAGTATACAGCACCTGGTTTGGTAAGCATTCGGCTATGTATTACGTAACAAGTAAATGTGGACACGGACGTGGAGTGAAATATTTTCAGATGACAGCTGGATAGACGTTGGGGGCCAATGGGTTCACGGTCAAAGTAACAACATCGCCTACGAATTTGCTTCGCCTCTCGGGCTGTTGGACGTCCCACCGGAGAATAGTAGCTACGTGTTCGCTATTTATAATTCGCAAGGATCGAGTATACCTCCTTCCAGGAGTGACGAATTGATGGGATTATACTATGATGTCATTGACAGGGTTGATGAAAGTTTGAACAATGGAACCAATGGTTCTATTGGGGAGTTATACACGAGGATGTAAGTGAATAAATTTCGTAAATTCATAGATTTGCTACATTAAAAAAGCTGTATTTCTGTCAATTTTCCCACAGACTGAATACAGAGTTTGCCAAGAACCCAACAATAAATGAAACCGTAGCAAGAGGGCTTCTGAAGTTTTTTGAAAGCTTGACGCTGATAGGGGATGCCTCAGACAACTGGTACGAAACTTCTGCGCGGGGATATCTGGAATATTGGGATTGCCCTGGAAGTGTGGTGGTCAACTGGAAAGACCGACCTTACGGGACCATACTCGACATTTTAATGGTATATTGCGTGATTATGGTTGAAGCTTGTGCACTATTTTTACCCATTCCATAAATATATCGTAGAAAAGATATCCAAATCCTCAAGAGGAGCTTCCGGTTCTGAACAACACCTTGTTGGGCTCTGAAGTCGTCAATATCAACTATAATTCGACAAAGGGAAACACTGTGGTACGGACGAGTACTGGAGAACAGTACATCGCCGATCATGTAATCACAACTCCATCACTGGGTGTTTTGAAGGCACAATATGAAACTCTGTTCACACCACAGCTGCCAGAGTCCAAAGTGAAGACGATACAGGTCCGGAAAATAAACTTTTTTTTCTAAACCGCGTACGTAATGTTTCTGAAAATCGACAGGGGCTAGGATTCGGAACAGTGGCCAAGATATTCCTCTCCTTCGAATCGCCATGGTGGCCGGAGAATACTCCTTATTTCGGATTCATTTGGGACGACGAGGACAGACGGGAGTATGAGAATGATGTATGTTCGCTGACTGTGAGATACTTCACACACTGAGTTCATCTTCTGTAATGCTATTGTGGACTCATTATCATTACAGCCTGATAAGAAGTGGTTGGTGGATCTGACCGCATTTTCGACCGTCGCCCACAGACCACGACTGCTATGTGGATGGATTTGCGGAGCAAATGCACGACACATGGAAACTTTACCCGAAGGTCAAGTGTTCAACCAAACTTTGGCACTCCTAGAAAAATTCTTGGGAAACTCATTCAACTTCACCAGACCGACTGGGATGATGCGGTAAAATGAATTCATCATCTGATTTGGCGTTTCATTATTTGAAATGATTGCAATTGACTCACCACTCGCTCTTAGGATGACATTTTTTTACGCAAACTGAATTTGTAGATCACAGTGGCACATCAACAAACATTTCCGAGGAAGCTACAGTTTCAGGAGCTTGGAAACAGAAGAGTCTGACGTATGGGCAGATGGGCTAGCAGCCCCGTTACTGGTCAACGAAAAACCTGTCAGTAGAATAGTATTTTAACACATTGGCCAACGTTGTGATTTCGTGTGTGGGTGTGTTTCATGGTTGATTTATTTTTCAGATTGTCATGTTCGCGGGAGAGGCAACGCATACTCACTACCACGCCACAGTTCACGGTGCCATAGAGTCTGGATATCGCGAGGCCAACAGAATCATAGACTTGTATAAAAAGAAACCAGAGTGAAAAGTTGTGGTTTTTCGTACCTATTTTTGATAACCTTTCAATTATCTATCCGATAATCAATTCAAACTCCCATAGAGCATTTCTCGTTTACTCCTAGTGAATTTGTTTTTGTATTGCAACATTTTTTTATCCTCTGACGTTATGAATATCTAGTTCATTGTAAAAGGGGTTACTCCCGTATACTTATTGAAAATAAAATGAAATGAACAATGAAAGTCTTTGTACCGTTGATAATATTGTTTGTAAAGTAATCCGAATCAGTATCTCCTCATTACGTTCGCAATAATCAGGGACACTTACGTTTGGATCGTGTGGCAAAGTGCAACACGATACGAAGGAATCGCTTAGGTAATTGCAGTCTGCCAATACTGTAGATTACATGTTTTTGCATACACTGAACTCATCGGAAAATGATAACTGAAAACTCTCATTAATATTCTATCCACAGGCATGTATGAAAATATTAAACAACTATATCTAATACGATAACGTATTTAAATATGAAGTGTGTGCGAACGAGTGTAGAAATACTAATTTGCCTGCTGATTGATG
>JAFFZH010009089.1:0-11434 GCA_018420115.1 Euura saliciscinereae | reverse complement strand
GTCTATAGAAGTCCACACCGATTTTGGTGTAGTGGCACATTGTAAAATTCCTGGTGTTACCAGGCTACACCGTGGTTCAACACCGAGATGGTTCATATGCAACAACACCGTAAGGTGTCTATTACGGTCGACACCGATTACATTCAATAGTAACAAAATTGCGGTGTTGAATTCGCGAGGTCAATACACACCGAACGGCGTTAGAAGAAAATACACCGTGCTTTGCACTGAACGGTGTGATCTTTTCGGCCTCCGGAACAGTGTTCTCCCGTGTAGTGAAAAAAAAATCAATAAATTAGGTAGAGTTTTTGCTTTTTATTGGTATTTTCGGTGTTGTAGGTTATCCCTAACTTGTTTTTCGGTACGGATGTCAATTAAAACGCATATTGAGTTCGCTGTAAGTTTTTTCGCATTTCTAAGACCTAGACGGGGTTTGAACCCGGAACGCTCGCCGCTGTTTGTATTACTAGTCGCACGCCCTAACCTCTACGCTATACGGCCGGATAGCTTAGCTTGCAACTTTTCGGTACATGATTTCTGCACCATGGACAATGATGACTTGTTCAAAAACATAGATTCACCACCTTCTCAGATGTTTGTTCGACCACGTCGCGTGCGTTCTTGAAAGTATAGAAGAATGAATTAAACAAATTGATTACTGCCAATTTGAGTGGATCGGAAAAAATAACACCGATCGGTGCCATTCAGACACCAAAAAGTGTCAAATTGACACTTAATGGTGTGGACTTCTATAGACTATTTTCGGTGTCAATTTGGACACCGGTTTTGCAACGCAAGTGAATTTACTCCGTTATCGGTGTAGCTTGTACTCCAAGAGGTGTTAATCTCAGTGAATCGCGCCAAAAGGGCCAAAGTGACACCAGTTTTCCCGTTGACAACATGGCCGGGGTCGTTTCTACCACTAAAATAGTGTCATAATCAACACCAAATCTTTTAACCTCTACTCCGGGCCGTCTTACACCGCAACTTTTTCTAACAGTGCACGGGCAATTTATTCAAAAGAAAAAGATGTAATTTTCCACAAAATAATTTAGCAAAAGCAAGAAACTGAACAATTTTTACTAAAGAAAATTGCGAAATGAGTTCTTGGGGGGGAAAAAAAACGATTCTCTGCAATGGATTTGGACCCCATAAGAAATTACGTGAAAAAAAAAGAGCTGACACAAGATTATCGCTGGTTTTATTAACTGTATAATTTTGTTGTTAACAGCTCAAAGACAATAGACTGGTCTTTATTCTATCTGTTGAATTTACTCCCGAATAAAAATAAAATATGAAACGAAATACGAAATAGTATTAGAAAAATATAATAATGATGCAAACTCTCTGTGACAAGGATACAGTGGAGAAAATAAAAAATACAAATGAATTAGAAAGTATCTAGAAACCGTCGACAAAAAATCCTCCTGCAAGATCGAAACGATCTAAAATCTCTACAGTGGTCGAAACTCCGAGGGACGAGTCAATTTCCTCGATTTTTTTTTTTAACAATTCGATTATCTTCTCTCACATTCGACAAGCTATGTTCAATCCATAATCACTAAGATCAGGTACTTTCGCAGTTTGAGAGCAAGTAAGATATCACTGATTTTTTTCTTCTTTCGTTTCAATCAAAATTAATATTCAAAGGGCTGTTGAAAAGAAAAAACAATGTAAAAAGATGAACTCGGATTTGAACTGGTTTTACGATAAGTTTTTATCAATTATCAAACACGAATTTTTATTTTATACTACAGCAGCAGATCTTAGTCCCAAAATATGATTTTCAACGAAAAAATCCTGACCAGATAAAGTTTTCTTCAGTTTCTTATTGAATAAATTCATTCATTCGAAAACCCAATTGGAAAAAGAATCAAGCGCGAGAAGTTTTTTTTATAACTCTTAATTACAAATTATCAGATGAGTATATTAAAAAATAAAATCATATAAACTTCCCTATTGCAGGGCTGGTAGCGATAGAGAGGCCCAAAATAAGTGATAAAAGTGAGTTTTTTACTCCAAAAAGTGACCAATAAGTGACTGAAAGTGACTGGGAGAAATCAATGATAACTCTATTTATTGTAATAGTAATTGGAGTGGAACACAATAATACTTTGAAGCGATTTTGCATGATATAAAACAGATTTGAGAAAAAAAATATACATTTTAATAGTGCGAAACTAAATTGCGACCAGAAAAGTGGTTCGCGTGATCAAATCTCGGAAAAAGTGACTCCGATTGGAAGGAGTGACTAATAATAGTTAAAAAAAAGTGACTTGCTATCAGCCCTGCTATTGAAATGAAAAAATAAAAAATGATTGGAATTTTTTTTATCAATTATAGTCAAACTAAAATGTTGACTTTATCGATGAATCATGGAAATTTCTATTCAGAATTTTCAAATTAGGAGACAAAGTGATGAAGCATAATTTTATAATTTTTAGAGTATCAATGATCAACCATATATTAACTATTTCTAATTTAGAAATCCGAGAATTAGAATCGATTATAAAAAGTTGTATCAACAATTCTTCGTGAAAACGTATAATTCTTATCAGAATTAAACAGAAACAGCACCAAGACGCGACGGTATATCAGAAATTTACCAAATAATATCTCACAAGTACCTACCATTTAGACATTTGCAAAGAATTTGTTGCGATATTATTCCGATCAATTCTGAGGATAAGCTCAAATACAGAGGAAGGGAGAACAAAAAATGATTGGCACAGTGGTCGGCGTCCTCTTCGTGTCGATGGCTTCGAGCGCAGCGTCCGTCATCTCTACGCCCCCACGCGAGCGCAGTAATGAAAAGACGCGTGTAGCCCTTCCGAGCGATTGCAGATCAACGATTGAATACAGGCGCGTAGATATTGATTCAAAAAAATTATTCCGTCAACAATGTACAAAGAATAATATTCTCAATCAAATTTGAATGATCGTCGTAGGATCAATTCAATCTATTGTAGATTAAAAAACCTTGAAAAAAGAAACGGAAATCTGTAATATTCATAGATACTGCAATCGCCGGTGTCAGTTCTGAAATGAAAAATTACAACTATCGTGACTCTGTATCGTGAGAGGATGATAACTATCTTGAAATTTCCTATACAAACCAGAATGAAATTCACAAATCCTGGTGATTTGAATGAAATTAAAAAACATACCAAGTTCTCAATATTGATACGGCTCTGTTAAATTTATGAACCTGTTTTGGAGATTCTAAACATACTATGATTCTTTTTTAGTTTTCATTGACAAAGCGGTATTTCAGTCAATTATCAACAGTCCATCCAATTAAAAGTTTAAAATTTTCATTTTTTGGTTGATTCTGCAATATTTTTTGATCCGATTCGGCAATTATTGTAGCTGTGGAAACCCGTTTTTGAATGAAATTATCATAAATTTTCATATCATATGATTATTCAGCCGAATTTTCAGAACATTCTGTATATAAAATATAGTACAATCTTGGCTATGAAATTTCCGAATGATTTTTAATTTTCAATACTGTTATATGAATATTGAAATATTGAAAAAGTTGAATTTTAATAGACACAAAGTATACGTTAATTGCTTCGCATACATTTTTACGAAACTTGATACAGAAATTTATAACAGTGTATCTGTATATAGACCGTTGATAATTGTTGCGTGGCATCACGCAAATTGAACATTGAACAATAGAGCGGACGTCGACCATAAAACCCTAAACCTTTCTGCTAATTTTCGCTATTGTCGACCAAATGTGTGGTCATAAAGTCAATAATTCCAATTCTTCTTACAACCCTGCCTTCGTAAATTTCTACACATTTCTTCTCTATTGTTTCCAACATTTCCTGGAGTCCGTCATAAGCTATGTAACCCCGAGCACCTGCTACTTCTATGATGGACATCCCTTCCTCGAATTTATCTACTAATCCTTGAAATTAACCAATTACCCCCCACTTGACTAACTCGACCAATCCCAACTCCCGTTACAAACTCCTGCACCCTCCACTTTTCCAAAATCTTTCAAATTCTTCCTTCTACTTAAAGTTCCAGTCGACAGTATGCATCGAATTCTCAAACCGACAACAACTAACTGGACAGTCAGTCAATCAAAGAAACTCAACAATTTCAAGAAAGGAGTCGGGAGTTCTATGATAGGTTCGATTGTCGAAAATCTTTAAAATTGGAATAAAGCAATAGTCAATAGGTCAAGTGAAGTGAAAGTTTGAACTGATATTTCTGACTTTAAATACGAATAGAAAGATCAGAAAAAAAGGAAACTATCCGAAATAAAACAAAAGAATACCGTCTTCAATCGAATCGACGAGCCATGGATCTGACGTTTCTCGAAACGGCCAAATCTAACCACTTGAAAACATACGATGGTCACATTCAATATGGAACAGCGGGTTTCAGGACCAGGTCAGAAATTCTGGACCACGTTCTATTCCGGATGGGACTTCTGGCCGTCTTGAGGTCAAAATTGAAACGAGCTGCGATAGGTCTGATGATAACCGCGAGCCACAACGAGGAGCCGGACAACGGAGTGAAGCTCGTAGATCTAGCCGGCGAGATGCTGGAAGCTTCCTGGGAGAAGATAGCCACGACTCTCGCGAACGTCGCGGACGCCGAGGTTCTTTCGACGGTTCAAAACATCATCGGAACTCATAAGATCGATATGAAAGCTTCCGCGACTGTGGTAATCGGCAGAGACACAAGGTCCAGTAGCCCGGCCCTAGCAAACGCGGCTATAGACGGAGTCAGGGCCCTGAATGGAACAGTAAACGATTTCGGAGTCGTAACTACTCCTCAATTGCACTACCTGGTAGTTTGCTCCAACACCAACGGAGCCTACGGAGAACCGACGCTCGAAGGATACTATCGAAAACTTAGCGACGCTTTTAAACGAATCAGAGGAAGCAATGCGACAAATGGGAATTACGCACCCGAGATTCTCCTCGACGCCGCCAACGGCGTCGGCGCCATTGCCGTTAAAGAGTTGAAAAAACACCTGGGAGATTCCATCCGCATCGAAATTCACAACGACGGGAGCGGGAAGCTGAATTACATGTGCGGAGCTGATTTCGTAAAAGTACAACAATCGCGGCCACCTGGCATCCCCCCAAAACCGAACACGAGGTGCGTCAGCATCGACGGAGATGCGGACAGGGTCGTTTACTTCTATACGGACCAACGCGGCGAGTTTCATCTGTTGGACGGAGACAGGATCGCCACTCTCATAGCCAGTTACTTAAAAAACTTGCTGCAAGAGAGCGGCCTCAGTCTGGAACTGGGATTGGTACAGACCGCGTACGCCAATGGAGGATCGACGGACTACATTTCTGATGTTTTGAAAGTTCCAGTCGCTTGTGTCCCGACAGGAGTCAAACATCTGCATCACAAAGCGCTGGACTTTGACATCGGGGTTTACTTCGAGGCGAACGGTCACGGAACTGTTACAGTCAAGGATAGCGCGCTGGAGACGATTCGCGCTTCCGTTCTTTCGCAAACTGCGAGACACGCCGCTTCGAAATTACTTAGCGTTATACAAGTCGTAAATCAGACCGTCGGAGACGCCCTGAGCGACATGCTCCTGGTTGAAACTATCCTCCACTCGAAGGGCTGGGACCTCGCCGATTGGGAGAAGACCTACGCCGATCTGCCCAACAAGCAGTTGAAAGTCAAGGTTCAGGATCGGAACGTGATCACTACGATCGATGCGGAGCGGAAATGCGTGACGCCTGCTGGACTGCAGGAGAGGATAGATCGACTCGTATCTCGGTACCCTAGGGGTCGTTCTTTTGTGAGGCCTTCCGGCACCGAAGACCTCGTCAGAGTTTATGCGGAGGGTCAGAGCGTGACTGACGTTGAGAAACTTGGGGCGGAGGTGTCGCTCGCGGTTTATCAATTGGCCGGTGGAATCGGGAGCGAACCGATTGTCCCGAGTTAGAGAAGACTGGAAATTGTTTAGATAAACGGTGATACATTCCTGAGATTTCTCCATCTTTTGAAAGAGGCTCAAAATACTCAGAATTTAGAGACGAAAGGATTGAGGGGATGATATAGGATAGAAATATTGTTGTATTTTTTCTACACAGAGTATTATGAATAGTCACAAGAGATATAAGCAGGGAATTTGAGATTGTTTGTAAATAGGGATAAGAGGTGATTTTGCACTTGGAATTTTCAAACGCTATTTTCTCAGCCAAAGCGCATTCGATTGGTGTGAGGTTGGTGTCAGTGACGTAGAAAAGCTCAATGAAGGGCATGACGCTCGTGGATTTTCGAAAATCGAAAGACATAATCAGAATTTTGTGTAACAATATTGTTCTGTAACCCAAGGAGGTGCTGCCCCTCGTGGGGAGAGGCAGCACTTCCTTGGATTACAGAACAATATTGTGAAAAAACTGTTATTACGTCTCGATTTTCGAAAATTCGCGGTTATCAAGCCCTTCATCAGGTTTTTCTGCGTCACTGATGTCAGTTTCACATCGGTCGAATGTGTTTTGGCTGAGAAGGTAGAGTTTGAGGGTTCCAGGTGCAAATCGTATCGGGGTCACGTGACTTTCACTTTCGACTTGTTTGGAGTATTGTTACATGCGTTCAAAATAAGATAAATTAATTATTAAATAGACTTGGAGGTTCTATAGATTAATAATGAGTAGAACGTAAATTAAGTAAAAATTTTTGTTTAATAATATGTGTATGTCGTTCCAGTCACCCTTCCCCTGTAAGTTTTTATCAATTATCAAACACGAATTTTTATTTTATACTACAGCAGCTGATCTTAGTCCCAAAATATAATTTTCAACGAAAAAATCCTGACCAGATAAACTGTTTCTTATTGAATAAATTCATTCATTCGAAAACCCAATTGGAAAAAGAATCAAGCGCAAGAAGTTTTTTTTATCAGTCCTAATTACAAATTATCAGATGAGTATATTAAAAAAAAAATCATAATCAACTTCCCTATTGCAGGGCTGGTAGCGATAGAGAGGCCCAAAATAAGTGATAAAAGTGAGTTTTTTTACTCCAAAAAGTAACCAATAAGTGACTGAAAGTGACTGGGAAAAATCAATGATAACTCTATTTATTGTAATAGTAATTGGAGCAGAACACAATAATAATTTGAACCGATTTCGCACGATATAAAACAGATTTGAGAAAAAAAAAAGATATTTTGGTATTGCGCAACTAAATTGCGACCAGAAAAGTGATTCGCGTGATCAAATCTCGGAAAAAGTGACTTCGATTGGAAGGAGTGACTAATAATAGTAAAAAAAAGTGACTCGCCATCAGCCCTAGTATTGAAATATAAAAATCAAAAATGAATCGTCATCACCAGTTCTCACCTCGTTTCCCCACTTATCGATAACTTATATAACGAAGAAAATACCCTGGGTGATGATGAGTCGAGAAAAAATATGAGAATTGATCTCCAAGATTTTTCGATTCTTTTTCCTTTATTTTGACAGGTGAAATTTTGATCTCAATCCAGTAAAAATTTGTAAAGCTTTCTTCAAACGAAAAAAATTTAGTTTTTTGTTTTCTTTGCCTTCGATTTTTTGTATGTTTTCATCGAAATTTAGTTCAGTTTTTTTTGGGGGGGGGGGGGGGGGGGGGGCGTTCTTTTCCCACTCTTGAAGCATGTGGGTTTTCCTTCCGCGCGCACTCTCAGGAGCTACAGGAGTGCGCCTCTTACATGCCAGCAACATTTATTACAGATAATGAAGGGCCACCCTCCACGTTGTAGATAAATAACTGACCTACTACATACGCTTGGTTATATTCATATTATACAGTCGATATTCGCATAATCCCGAACTGGATACAGTTTTCCAAACGTCAAAATATTTTAATCCAATACAGAAAATAGCTAAAACTCAGCTGGTTTCCGTATTTTTCATTCTTTCCCGGCAAAACTTCATGACCCCAACCCTCGCATCTCTAGTGACAGCTAGGAACCGAAGTTTGCTGCAAATCGCAAATGCATTATCAAATATGACCACTGCGCACTCTTATCTCCCGCGCCATCTTAGAGCAGTCTACCCTACCTGTACCGAGGTACCAAAAATTAAGTACCCTTTACAACACTGCCAATTTAGCATCCACCGCCGAAAAAAATAATATTTGAATTTAGGTATTCGTAGTCCACGATGCACAACTGTATCAATAAGGTACAGGCGATGATGAAACTTTATTGAATATTCAGAAGTGATCACGAAATAACGATTCAAGTAGGGGAGACCGGGGCAAAGTGGATACCCTAAGACTAATTCGGACATAAAACATAAAATATCGACTAAAGCTTTATCATGTCGTATACATTTTGTAGTTTGTACCTTCAGGTAAGCGATTATGACGGTCAAACCCGATATTATTGCGATGTGCTTGCGTCATAATCGATATAAACCTAACCTGCAAAATGATCAATTTGCCCCGATGCTGGGGTAAAGTGATCAAACTTGTGGGTTCAAGTGGAAAAATTCGTATTATGACGGATTCCTTATTCGTATCAGGGTGAAAATAACGTCAAAAGATTGCAGAATCTGTTATACATATTGCCCTGAGTCTGATAAAAGCACTTACTCGAATCGAAAATGTTCGAAACACGACACCGCTGTCGCGATTCAAATGTCACCCGAAGTGAGGTTAGGTTGACGCTCGGCGGCTAACAGCGCTCGTGGCGTACATGGCCACTTTTTCCTGTCCATATTACCCCGCAGGTAACCCGACAACAATTTAATTGAAAACTTGATGCATACTATGTTTAACAAAAAAAGAATTGATAGTACCATTAGGTAGACGTTTCAAGGAATCGAGAATAAAATAAACCTAGTGAAAACATGCCATTGACGGCACGATAATCCGAAATCTGAGTTGACGGAAATTATCAATCTACGCGGCATGAAACTAACGTGATTGATTTTTCCCGAAATATTGAATATTTCATAGGGTTCAACTATTTCATTTTGTAAAGTACGTCAGCACAAACCCTCGGTGTAAATATGTACTGCCTTCTAAGAATCGCTCAACAAGAAATTATTCGAGATGGTCACTTTACCTCGCATGACCACATTACCCCGGTCTCACCTACTTGCGTCAATACAATATGAATCAGACTCGACAATCGGGGTAAACGAATCCCGTCATTGAAATGTCCTCTGTACCATATCCAGGTACGAAATGACTCAAGATTATCGAAGGCCCGTTGATGCCATAAGGTGACTTAATTTTGAGCGGAAAAATCATGTCATGTCTTTAACCAAGGAAGGGGTGCACGGGGGATCGAGGCACCGACTCTTCTCGTTTGGATATCATTCTGAACTGAACGTCTTTCGGTTTTTGAATCACTACTTTCGGATAATCAGTGACTAATTCTGTATATCTGTATCGTAATATTCCTCACGGGCATTTTGTATTCAAACATGGTTAGCGAGCGACGTTTGAAAACTTTATCGGCACAGCCTCGGAATAAGAACGGTATGCCTTGCAAATTTCATCCAAATCGGTTTAGCGGTTCCAAACGGAATCAAACTGTTCATGCAGGTGTTGCAAATAAAAAAACCTTTACACACGTCACGTGGCTCGGAAGGAAAAAGTAATCGTTTTTATAAAGGCCTCTGAATGTCTTTATTCTTTTGTATTCGGAATCTGTGTTGGGAAATTGAAAATTTATACGATACAGCGAATGAATATTTTCGAAATTGATTTGTATTGCTCACAATCTTATGCAGCTTTACATTATTCTCACTGGTCTATGGATATTCAGTAATCAATTGGAAGACGTGCTGGAAGAAAGTGGTAGTCTCTCGTCCAGCAGATCATTTACGTTCTTCCACAAAAAGTTCTTCAGATAAGGACAAGCGGTTCCGAATATTCCGCTCCGCGTCAGCTGCTAAGAAGTGGCCTGCGAATGGATTCACCAAAGTTAGTGAATAAATATATTCAGCATCTTCGTATCAGGTGATACTGTCGATGACACTCACCAATAGTCTCTTCCGCTGCTTCGGTTCAGCTGGACTGGCATGGGATTTATCCAGATCCAGATCGAGATGCACCTGAGCAAGTGAAATTACGATTCAATGCCAATTACCAGAACACATTGAGAGTATAATTTAAGAAATCATCATATTTTAGTTGATGTTGGAAATAATATCAAAAGTCAAAATATTCAGGATCGTAGTTTAGCAGTACTAAACTGGTGGTACAATTGAAATCAGGGATCGAATGTTGAGTATCAAATACGTTTGCCTAACTGGAGGCTAAGGAAATCGATCAATTTATGAAAGCCTCATTGGAATTTGGTTTGTAGCAAACGATAGATCTCAGTATGAAAATTATATTTCTCATGTTACGATTGTTTCCAACTTACGGACAAGAATTACAGCATCATCCAAAATCGCATCGACGTACTCCCTGATTGAGTTGAATCTTTGATTTAAATCGGTCACAGCATCGCTGATCCGAATGCTGGCAACTGAAAATTAAAAGATACCTCAATGATTTAGACAATTTTCAAGTGCTAATTGAGGCGCGATATTCTAGATGGGCACAATCGTCTTCAACTCACCTCTGGCGCTGCTTCCAGCTATTTGCAAATGGGTTCTCATATTCAATTCTATTGGGTCGACAGAAACTGAAATTCGAATACAGAGGTTATGATCAAGTCGTCTTCGACTCTCGATCGGTTCTAACAACAGCTGGATGAACATCAAGCTAGGCTTGATGTATTTTTCGAATGAGTGTCACTTACGCGCGAAGTCGTCAGCAATTTCTTCTTTGGTTCCTGAAAATAAAATAGGCGTATCATGACAGAGTGGAAATTCACCAATTGACGCATGATATAATGGCAATATTATAAGTGAAAAAAAATAATGAAATATGAAGAATCAAAATAGAAAATCTCGGTCAATTGAAACAATTTCTCGACTTCACCCGGATATGTGAAGCGAACAGTAGATCACAAGAACATTTTGAAAGGGTAAAAGTCGTCTTCAACTCACTCCCGATACCCCGTAGGAAAAGAGTTACATCGTCGTGGAGCTGCTTTCCGGCACTCGTCAAAGCGAGCGTCCAAGTATCTGAAATGAATATCAAACGGAATGATTTTCCAGAATACGGAGACAAAGATAATTCGAGCGTTTTGGTAGACGTATAAATTGGTCAAGTAAGTGCAATTGTACCACTTATCACTTACCAGCGTCCGTAGCGTTCAGCTTGGAACCGAAATCTAAAAATAAAATAGGTACATCATGACACTATTGTACTTTGTGGATATTTGACGCATGCCTTAGTAGCTATGACTTGAATATCTTCATTGGGTGACATTGTTTTCAACTTACCGCGGGACATCACTTTAACAGTAACCACAAGTTGTAACAGTCGACTTTTGGCAGCTCTCACGCGATCTGAAATTTAAGTAAAGAGGACTGTGATTAAG
>JAFFZH010009088.1:0-10127 GCA_018420115.1 Euura saliciscinereae | reverse complement strand
GAACGCTTTTGACAAGTCC
The DNA here is from genome assembly GCA_018420115.1 of Euura saliciscinereae. Taxonomy (NCBI): domain Eukaryota; kingdom Metazoa; phylum Arthropoda; class Insecta; order Hymenoptera; family Tenthredinidae; genus Euura; species Euura saliciscinereae. The sequence continues at coordinate 10,108 of JAFFZH010009088.1, read as the reverse complement.
ATGGCGACCATGCAAGCTGAGTAGTTTCATACTATGGAGACTAGAGGGAAGGAGACCGAGCTCTGTGTATCAAGGCGCGGTACCACTTTCCGCGCTTTAAAACATATATATACTAATATTCGTCGTCCGAGGCGCCTCTGCCGGCAGCCTGAGTTGCCAAAGTTTGTATCATAATGTTTGGCACACGAAGCTCCATCAACCTCCGCCAGGGGCGCGTCGATAGCAAAATCCTAATTCTTAGCACGGAGTATAGCTATATATACAATATATATATCACATTTCGAGCGCAGAAAACGTGGACGTTCTGCAGGAGTGGGGCGGACCAAGCTCGGTCTCCTTCCCTCTAGTCTCCATATTTCGTACGTTTGCCTCTTGTATACAGTGCACGGTTCGTGTGATTTGGGTTGCCGTTCCGAGGTGGCGGCGAAAGCCGTGTTGTGATTCGGGTAAGTGTTGTAGCAATGGCTCCATTCTTTTTTCGATAATTCGTTCGAATACCTTGCCCAGAATGTTGATGAGTGTTATTGGTCGATACGAGTTTGAGTCGGTGTGAGGTTTCCCAGGTTTATGTAGAAAGATGCAGGTTCCTTTTTTCCATGCTTTGGGGTAGAGATTTTGTTCTAGGCAGTAGTTCAGAATATTCACCAGTTGGTTTTCCATGCTTGAGTGCATTGCCTTCAAAGGTTTTGCGGTGATGCCGTCAGGCCCAGGGGCTTTGTTATTTTTAAATTTTTTGACACTTGCTCTTACCTCGGTTGCGTTTGTTTTCTCTATTGGTTGCGAAGGCGTTTGGGTTCTCGTACTTTGAAGTTCTGGAGCTACGTTAGCGTATTTGACTACGGCTGCTTGGGCTAGTTTAAGGGCTATATCGTTTGGTGAAAGTGCGTCTTGTATCACAGGTGTCACAGAGTCGGGGCGTTTCATTGCCCTTTGTATACGCCAGAGCTTTTGGTAATGGTGTACTGGGCTTTTTAGGATGGTTTTCCATTCATCTTCCCTGTGTTGTTGAATTAGTAGGTTCAATTCGTCTTTGCATTTGCTGTGTGCTGCTAGTTTTCTAGGATCTTGTCCGTGTCTGTGGAGCGCTCGCCTTGCCGCGTTTCGACTATTGATTGCCTGGATTATATTATCGGGTAGTCTATCCTTGTTTTTAAGTATCTTTTTTGGCGCGAGGTCATCTAATACTGAGTTGATTGTGGTTGTGATTCTATTTATTTCGTTGTCAACGTCTATCGTGGATGTGACTTCGTGGATTTCGATTTCAGTTTCTGACGAGTATACATCCCAGTCGACGTTTTTCAATGATCGTGATATTATTGGTGTTCTAGTGATATTAATTTGGATTCTGATTAGTATCGGTAGATGGTCACTACCTATGTCTCTTAGTGTTTTGAAGCTGCCGCGTAGTCCGACTGCGTTGCAAAGGGCGTAGTCTAGAAACGTGTGTCGTGCGTAGGGTCTGCTAGCAGTATCTGGTCCAAAGTATTCGTGACCCTCATTTAATGCCTGCATCACGATGCGGCCTCTTGCTTTTGTTCTTGCGTGTCCAAACGCCGTGTGTTCTGCATTCCAGTCTCCTATGAGTATGGTATTGGGTATGTCGAGCAGTTCCTGTAATTCCTCGTTTATTTGATTGTAGTTTTGATGCCCACCGTATAGTCCTACTATGTGAAGTGGGTTAGATTCGGTGTGTATTTTTATTATACAGGCTTCTAGGTATGTCGGAGATGGGATTTGGATCCAGTTCAGTTCATTTTTGATATAAATAAACGTCCCGAGTTTAGGTGCGGTCCTGTGTTTTATTTTTGTGTATCCCTGAATATTGCCTTTATATTTTTCGGGGGCGTTTATTTCATTAATTACTACTACGTCAGGGTGGTGCGTGGTGATGAGGTTTTTTAGTTCCGTCATGCGTAGTCGTATGCTGTTTATATTTAGTTGCATCATGCTCAGGCCAAGTTCGTGGCACATATTGATTGTACTATATATTTTATGCAGTCCATTGCTGCTGTGTCAGTGTGACTGTCATACATTTGCTGTAGGCCGATTCCTATAGTGTAGGCTATAAAAGCTACCGACTTAGCCGTAGCGGGTAGGTAAATGTTCATTCCGTTCAGTAGGGCGGTGACGCCTTCTAATACACCAAGTATATGCTCATGTTGATCTTCGGTATCGTTGTCTGTTTGGATGTGTTGAGTGTTTCTCTGTGTAGCGTTCGCGTATGTGCAGCGCTGTCCTGTAGTGATCGACGCTGTCTCGTTTGTTGGTGTTGTCTGCGTCCGTTGAGCCACTTCAGTTGTCTGCTTTTTGTTGACATTTGTCTTTGTTGCTGTGGCCGGTGATTTTTTAGTTGGCCTTTGGCGGGTAATTTGACTGCGTTTGGGTGCATTCCGTTGTTGGGGATTCTGCTCGCTCTCATCTGGGGATATTTCTTCCATTCCGCGTGCTTTACGGATTGCTTTCTGGAATACCTCACATTTGGGGGAAGTTGCGGTGTGGCCAGGTTCCTCACACATGCTGCAGAGTGTGATTGTTGTTTCTTACATCCGGGTTTACTTGTTTTGAAATTGTTTTAGTCTTTTCTGCGAGAGCACAGAGGGATGTTTGGTGACCATGCTGGAAGCAGCGCTTGCATTGCAGTGTGTGGTCCGGTTTTATATGGTATTTTTCTATTGTCACGACGTATGCAAACAGTCGATTTATTTCATATACTGCTTTCATGTTTGTATTCGGTGGTAGGATTAGTAAGGATACTATTTTCGATGGAAATACAATCAACTTAGTGGGTGTGATCGTGTATCTGGTGTTTACCTCACGGATTACGTCTTCTTCAGTCAGGTCTGTCATGTCTAGGCCTCGGACTATAACTTTTCTCGTTCGATCTGATTTCAGGCCGTGTGTGTAGTGTTCAATTTCATGTTCCCTGAGGAATGCGAGTACTTTGGTGTTTGTTCCCAGATTGGGTGCTTTAGCCCACCAAGATGCTTTACCGTCAGATTTCAGCATTACGTGCATGTTATTACACAGATTCGCGAATTTTATTCGGAGCTCCGCTGAGTTTCGCATCTTGGGGCTTTTTATTATTATGGGAGGTGGCTTTGTTCCTGTTCCTCGGTTGTTTTTTGGTACTCCGCTGGCTGAGGCTTGGTTCAGTTCGGAGTTCATCTTTGGGCTCTGGTCCCGAGTGGGTGTGTTGCTCACGGTTTGTGATGTTCCGCGTCTTCTCTTAGTTCCGTGGCTTGGCGTTGAGTATGTGTTCCTTGTCTTTTGGAGCTGGTTGTAGTTGATTGCGATTTCGTCGACATTTGATCGTCTTTTATGTGGTTTGGGGTTATTGCCTGAGCAGGTTCTTTGGTATGTGAGTTCATGTCAAAGTTAGATGCGTGTATTTTAGCACTGTAGATTGGGGTCCCTCCTACCTCGGAAGGATTCACTTTTTCTATTTTGTTTTCACATGTTTTAAGTGTAGGGTTTGGGATTTTGGGGTTAATTGTACTTTTTGAGGCACTTACCGCCTGGCGGTGCAAGGGTATTATCGTAGCCGGGTTCAATAGCGCGAAGCAAGTTCGAGACCATATAGTAAATACGACCGTACGCTAGCGAGGTCCGAACGAGACTCCAAACTCTTATCCGAGGTACATTTCACCAAAATGATGACAGATTTTCGTCTTTCAGCAGAGGGAAACAATGTACTGCCAATGCAGCAGTATCAATAGCTATGTCAGTTATTCGCTCTATCAGCTCATGGAATTCTGATACCATTGATTTGATATTGACTTACGGTGATCTATTGTATGTTGAAAGCATGGCTAGATGTAGACCTGTGGACGAGGGTGAAATGTATCGAAATTATTTAACAGTTGATGACTTACAAAGTGATTTCGAAGTATTATCAACGAATTGTCATTTGACATTAGAAGAAGTCATTTACGGACATTTGTATACTGATAACAGTGAAATTGGTTTTCCAAATATACAAAATGGATTGACCCGCTTCTTCGACTTATACGATTCAGGAATATTCACGTGCGATGGCATTTCAGTAGCAATCGGTCGATACGAAGGGCACTTTTGGATATTCGATTCTCATTCACAAGATTCTAACGGTAGAACGTCCTCTTCTGGCACTGCCTGTTTCGTAGAATTTGATTCCATGTCTTGTATGTTATCGATGATGATGGACGATATTCCTCTCGTAATAGATGCGGCAGAGAACCAATATCATATAACGCCAGTTTATATTACCTTGAATTTCAACAGGACTACTGATGCTGGAAATTTGGGTTATCAAGAAAGTTATATTGATATACAAACGCCAACCGATGCAATAAATATGGATGTTCATATGTCACAGTGTCCGGTTCAAAGAAAACGTATTGCGCACCAAGTGAAAACAGTACATACGATAGAGAATATTGTAAACGATAATATTCGAGGTGTAAATACCACTGTAAATACCCATGCTACAGTGACAAAAAATCATAAAAACCGTATTTTTCATTTGGAGCAGGAATTGACTTTAAATTTCAACAGGGCTACTGATGCTGGAAATTTGGATTACGAAGAAAGTTATATTAATATACAAACGCCGACCGATGGAATAAATAAGGATGATTATATGTCACAGTGTCCAGTTCCAAGAAAACGTATTGCGACCCAGGGGTGAAAACAGTACATACGATAGAGAATATTGAAGACGATAATATTCGAGGTGTAAATACCACTGTAAATAGCCATGCTACGGTGAAAAAAAATCATACAAACCGTATTTTTCATTTAGAGCAGGAATTGACAATCTCCTTGAATGTGAATTCATTTGAACAAACAGATATTATAAATCAAAATCGAAAACAAATAACATCACCGATGGTAGATGACATCAGTGATTCAACTCCATTTCTTACTGGGGCGAATAGAGAAATATGTAATCAAGAAATCGCGTCTAATGATAAAAGTATTAATCGTGCGAAAGATAGACAACGAATCCGGGCTCAACAACGGTTATACAATGACTTAAATTTTTCAAGTATACTAAACTGCGAGGAAAACATTAACGAGCATTATATCGGTCTAATGGATGTATCTTGTAGTCAGTGCGGTGCACAACATTTTAGAGCTGAAAAAGTAGCAAATAAGAGTTCATTTAATGATTGCTGTTCTCACGGAGAAGGGATCGTTCCGAATTTGCGAGATCCACCGGAGGAATTGCTTTGTTTGTTCAACAACGTACACGACATGTCCCGCAAATTCTTCGAAAGGATTCGTAGTTATAACAGCTCACTTTCGTTCGCTTCATTTAATGCAAATTTAGTCAATTTCAATGCGAGACGACCTGGACCGTATTGTTTTAAAATTCAAGGACAGATTTATTATCAGATAAATACAGCAGTGCACCCCGCAGACAATGAAAGACCAGCTTACGGACAATTATTTATTATTGATCCGGATGAGGCCATAGAACACCGTTTACATAGAAATTCAGAAATGGATCGAGAATTATTGCAAATCCTTGAACGTATAATACGCGAAAATAATGATTTTGCTGCGGCCTTTGTAATGATGAAAGATGAGATACAAAATCAACAAGAACTAATGACTGGGAATTCAGAAGTGTTACCGGAGTCTCGACCGGAGTTACAATTAATGTTTCTTCCAAGAAATGGTTTCGATCGTCATCGTTATAATTTTCAAAAATGTAACGAGGTTGCAGCTGTCTTTTCCACTACTGCTGATGGAGAAATTCCAAAAAATTATGTAACGATTCGTGACAAAAATACAAAAATTTTAAGAAATGTTAGTACTATGGATGAAAATGTAGAACCTTGGGTTTATCCGTTGTTTTTTCCATACGGCGATGCCGGCTGGAATAAGAAACTAAGACGTGCCAATCAACCACAAAAGAATTTGAGTCGGGCAGCGTATGTAAAATATAGAATAGCTATCCGATCTGATGAAAGCAATGTCTTTTTATTGGGCAGAAGATTATTTCAACAGTGGTTAGTAGATAGTTATGTTAAAATTGAAAAAGATAGAATAACATACTGTCGGCAACATCAGAAAGAATTACGATCGGAATCTTATCAAGGATTGATTGATTTTCTGGAAGAAAGAGCCCATAATGAAAATGCAAGAGTTGGGAAAATGATCATTCTTCCATCTACATTCAGTGGTTCTCCTCGAAACATGATGCAAATGTATCAAGATTCAATGGCAATTGTTCGTAGGTATGGAAAACCAGATTTATTCATAACGATGACGTGCAGTCCAAAATGGAAAGAAATCAAGGAAAATCTACTAGACGGACAACAACCAGCGGATCGACCGGATATCTGTGCTCGCATCTTCGATATAAAGAAAGATTATTTGGTAGATTTAATCGTCCGGCAAAGCTTTTTTGGCGAAGAAGCAGCTTATGTTTATGTGATAGAATTTCAAAAACGTGGCCTGCCCCATATTCACATGCTGGTAACACTGAAAAGAGAAGATAAGATCAAAACTCCAGAAATGATCGATAACTATATTTCCGCAGAGATTCCAGACCCTGAACAAAACAAAATTTTGCATAATATTGTGATGAAAAACATGATACACGGACCGTGTGGTGCCTGGTGTTTAAAAGACGGGAAATGCTCAAAGCACTATCCCAAGCAATTCCGTGAAGAAACGACAATGGATTCAGATAATTATCCGTGTTACCGTAGGAGAGATACCGGTAATACGTACGAAAGGCCGGGCAATTATGTAGTCGATAATCGACATGTCGTCCCTTATTCTCCTGTCTTACTTCAAATATTCAACTGCCATATCAATGTTGAAATCGTTTCAAGTACGAAATCGGTAAAATATTTGTATAAATACGTATACAAGGGTCACGATGCGGCGTCTATTACAATAGGGGAAAACGTGAATGAGAATTCAACAATCAATCATGACGAAATACAGGATTTTATAGAAGCTCGCTATGTGGGGCCGGTCGAAGCCGCTTGGCGAATATTCGGAAAAAGTTTACAGGATAAAAGTCACGCAGTCATACGTTTGCCGGTACATTTACCGAATTAACAAACTATCACATTTTCGAATGAAGACAATTCTACTATTGATCACGAAGAACTATTGAGGTCAGCTGTACAAAAAACGGATATGTTGATCGATTACTTCGCCTTGAACCTAAGAGATGAAACAGCTAGACAATATTATTATACTGAGATTCCTTGCCATTATACGTTTAGAAAATATAAAATCAATAATCAAATCGTACATCGGTGGGAACCACGTAGATCACATTTCAATTGTATCGGACGAATATATTCCATTAGTCCTACTCAAGTTGAATTATTTCACTTGAGATTGCTGTTGATATCGGTCAAAGGTGCTACGAGCTTCAATAACTTGAAAACTGTAAATGGTGATCGAAAACAAACGTATGTTGAAACTTGCTTAGCATTAGGTTTAATAGAGGATGATGAAGAGTGGAGACGAACGATGGATGAGGCTACTACGTGGATGATGCCCCAACGACTACGAAAATTGTTTGTTCGTCTTTTAATTCACTGCCATCCAGCAAATCCACGAGATTTGTGGGATGAATTCAAAGATGACATGTCCGAGGATTACACACGACGCCTAGGACAAACACGTGGACAAGAAAGAGCGTACGCTGCTATAAGTCGTATGCTTCGTGCTGAAGGCCAAAGTCTGTCAGATTTTCCTCAAATGGAACAAATATCTGATAGAATTGAAACTGACGAGGATGAAGATCATGAAGATTATTCAATAATCGGCCAAGAAAAATACAAAAAACTGAATGAACAACAAAAACAAATAGTAGATAAAATTCTGAACGAATCGGAAACTAATAATACCGGTAATAGAGCCAGATGCTTTTACATCGATGGCCCAGGCGGATCAGGCAAAACTTTTGTATACACGACTCTCTGGCACTTGCTTAAAGCTAAGAAGAAAATGGTTGCTACTATGGCGTTTACAGGAATCGCTGCTATTCTACTGCCTCAAGGAAAAACAGTTCACAAAACACTGGGATTACCTGTACCCCTATATGCAGATTCAACTTCTAACATCAAGGTACAGTCTAGAGACGGCCAACTTTTGAAAAAAGTAGATATCTTTATTTGGGACGAAGCTCCAATGGCACCGCGATATGCTCTGGAGATCATGGACAGATTATTGCGTGACATCATGAAAAACGACGTGCCATTTGGTGGAAAAATTATACTCTTAGGTGGAGATTTCAGACAACTGCTTCCGGTTAAAATACACGGGACACGCAGTGAAACTATTAACTTGTCTATAAAATTCAGCTCACTATGGGCACACTTTCAGATGATTTCCTTGACGAAAAATATGCGTGTTTTACCGCAAGAAATAGAATTCTCAACATTTATCTTGAACCTTGGAAATGGAACGTTAAACGATGCAAACGATAGGGTGCAATTTCCAACGGATTGTATAATAAATGACGACATTAACATAGCTGAAAGAATATATGGTGACCATCTGAGGAATAAACGCTATGAGCAAGCAACAGAGTGTGCTATACTTTCTGCAAGAAATGCGGATGTTGAAGAAATAAACCAAGAGGTAATCAAATTACTCGACGAGTCGACCGAAAAAATCTACACGAGTGTAAATAGTATCGAGAACTGTGGCGATGACAACATCGGCGACGTGATTTTACCAGAATACTTGAACAGTTTATCTCCACCGTCATTACCTCCACATGAATTGCGTTTACGGGTGAATAGTATAATTATGCTCATTAGGAACTTGAGTATGAATGAAGGTCTTTGCAATGGCACGAGGTTATTGGTGTTGCAACTTGGAAATCATTTATTGCAATGCAAAATTTTGACAGGTGACCAAGCAGGAGAGATTGTATTTTTGAATCGCATTACATTATACTGCGAAGACGCATATCCTTTCACTTTCAAACGGAGACAATTTCCAATAAAACTGGCATTTGCAATGACTATTAATAAGGCTCAGGGACAAACTTTTGAAAAAATTGGAATTGACCTTCGAAGAGACGTTTTCAATCATGGTCAATTATATGTCGCATGTTCTAGGGTACGTTCGTGGAAATCGTTGACAATTTTCTCAAAGGATAATCATCGAAGTGAATATGAGAATAAAATAAAGAACCATGTTTACAAGGAATTATACACAAATGAGCTCAGCTAATTAAGATAATATTCGAAATGAATGAACATGTATCAATCCATTGAAATGAAGATAATTGTTTGACTGGTGATTTTTTCACTTGTAGAAAAAATAAATATTAATTTATTAAAAATATAAAACCAATATTTTATTTCATTAATTAAATCCATATATTTATTTATTATTTTTTGTTTGTTTCAAAATTACGCCGGGCCTGGCATTAATCACACATTATTCAATATTTGGAGTCAGAAACAACTATTACGTGGTCGTGAAATATCATTTATTGCATATATTCAGGAAAAATACATGACTAACTCGACCAATGATCTTCCCTCACATTTTAAGTGAAATAAATTTTAATCATATTTATTTTGGGTACATAAAATTGATTCGTGAAGGTGGTATTGATGGATTTTTTACAAGGTTTCAATGCGACTGAATTGTACTTTTGTGAGGAATAGATGTGGAAAATGAAAATTATACTCATGGAAAGTCATGAATCAAATCAAAAATAGTGAGGAAAAATCATTGGTCGAGCTGGCATGGAGTCGTAATACGACTTTATGTCATTCTTAACTAAGGAACTGAAACTAAACAACTCGATTAATATTGGATCTATCCCTCAAATGGGATAACAATCATTCGAAGAACAGTAACTGATGTCAATCAACACGTATCACATCCACTATCGCCACTAAATTAGATTAAGGTTCCCCCTTATGTACACGAATAAAGTATCTGATAAAAGACATGAAATAACGTCACAGGCTGAACCGTTGGATATTGAGAATTATTGTTACTGAATAGTTTTAACACTTTTAACCAGTTAATTAGAACAGTTTATAACCCCTATTGTGATAAGCGTTTTAAACTGGAGGTAGGACCTTCAATGGTGCCCTGAAGCAATTTTTCAATTGAAGAGTATCCA
>JAFFZH010009087.1:0-27399 GCA_018420115.1 Euura saliciscinereae | reverse complement strand
CTTTTTTGCCCGGCGACAGTCTTTTTTGCCCGGCGACAGTCTTTTTTGCCCGGCGACACACTTTTTTGCCCGCTGGTCCGAAATCGATGACTTTCGACCCGCGTTTCAGGGGAAAAATACGGTCATTTTGTCGTAGTCGGGTGAAAATTATGTTCTTATAAGCGTCATCTATGAGCGCAAGAGTGAAGCAATATTCAAAAATGAACATTTTCTCCGATTTAAGAAATGAATTCTTGAATATTGAAATAAAGTTATGAATTTCGATTTCGTCAAGGATGATACCTTTTCACAATCCACATAGAGAAATGATTCTTGGTTTCTCATGACAGCTAAAAATTCCCCAATTTCTTTTCACCAGGCGTCTATAACATATCCTTTTGTAGAATGGTAGAAAAAATGCGAATATGTCGATTTTTAATGTGTTGTGTTTTCTCCCTGTTTTGATTATAGAATCTGTGCTGAGCTGAGGCGTTCCAGCGCCTATCGAGGGTACCGATCGGTGCGCCAGCGTCCTCCAGTGGGTAAGGACGAGAGGGTTGTGCTCTTTGGAGTACGGGTGGACGTCGTCATCCGGGGCTCGACTGTGCGACCGCTGTCCGCGACCTATGTTCGGCGCGCCTTATACACGATACCGAAAACATCTTGTTTCTTTTAATTTGAATGATCATCGTAATTATTGCTCTCGATGCTTCCGTAAGAAGGGAGGTTATCCCGTGCCGGCGTGTGTGGACTGCAAGAGGTCTATCGAGATCCATGTCCGGATGGAGGGCGAGTTGCTCGGTCGGATCTATTGATTGTTAATGAATTATATGTTTTCGCAAGTCTCGTAGTCTTTTCGATTTTCTCATGTATTCGTGGAAAATAAATGGTAGATTCATAAATGATATGTTGTGTTTTCCAGTGGTTTAATTGTAGTCTGTAAGTTGTAGGTACGGGGGTAGTTTATTAGTTGTAATGCAGGTGTTAGGGATTAGTATGGCGCAGGATGCGGATTTTGGGAAAGATTTTATCCGTGGGTGTCGTGTATAGTGCATGTAATGTCAACCAATAGTTACTTCGTGTAGGGTAGATCTGTGGTTAAATTATTAGTTACAAGATTGGCGTTGAGAGTTAGTCGGGTGTAAGATGTTGTGAAGTTTGAATATGTGGCGCCTTATTTCTGCCCACTAGACTCAGAATAAGTATACATACTACGCAAATAAAAAGTGGTGCCGAAATTTTTTCACCGCGACTGGGTTGCTGGCTGAAGGAGAACAAAAACATGACAAATTTGTGCAGAGCGAGAGGGAAACGTATTACAGACACAGTTTTTTACCTTATCAACTAGATACTTGTAAAACTTAGCAGCTATGAGATCGTTGCTCACATAATCGTCTGTAAAAATCTAGTCTGTAAACTCCTCGAGAGTGTAACCACGGTATGTATGTACATTGTAAATGTAATGCAGAAACATAACACAAAACTGGCCACATAACACACGTCGTCGAGACGCCGTGGTGATATGAAGACAGCATGTATCCGAAGACGGTAGGTCCTTGAATGGCGGACACAGGCCACCCTCGAGGTTTGTTATAACCCTGGAGGGTACGGCCTACTGGAATGTTGATCCCGATTTGACAAAGATTGACCCTACAAAATATTTGTCAAGAATTCTAAAATACTTTGTATAAAGAATCAGGAAAATGAGTTTCAAGGTCGCTTTCTATGAAGCTGTCTGCCAAATAGTGAAATTGAATTATACAATCCATTAAAAAATCAGAATCAAATCAGAAAATCAGAAGAATTGAAAATTACACGTAGAATTCAGATGCTTATCAATCGAAATAAATGACATCACACTAATTTTAAAATGCAAAAAAAAAATTCTTCCCTTGGTTTCTGATGACTTGGCTAAAGCCTATTTCTCGAATCATAGAAACCCAAGAGAACAATGAGTATGGATGCTTGATCGTTCCAAAGGTATTCGAAAACATAATATGCGTTAGAAAAATTAAATTAGGACTTCCAAAAAACTGCGTCCTCTATAATATTATAGAATTTGTATGTGGACTCCTTTCTCATGCCTCCAAGCACAACGTGAAATCCTAGGTCTCATCCCTCTACCCGCAACGGAACTCCGAGAGATATATTGCAGGGTGTCTAGCGTCAATTGAATATCAAATTCCCTGACATTTCCCGGTTTTCCAGACGAAAAATCGTGACTTTTCCAGGACTCATTTCAACTTCATTTTCCTAACGAGCGCACTTTTGATTGCAAATTTATGATGATCGAAGTTAAATGTTGTCATTCCAAGTTAAAATACTCAATTTCTTATCTCAATTCAATTTGGTCACATTTTGATATTATATGAGAAATTTTTCTTTTTAAACTATAAAGAGATTTAGGTTGGGGGTTATTTCTCCAAATAATGGTCACATCGATCAGATATTTTCAAAATCTTACAGCTGTCAAAATGGAAAGGAAAAAATTGAAAAATTCCAGATACGTGTGCGAAATCCCTGACATTTCCCGGTTTTTCCAGACGCTTTCAAATTCCCTCACAATTCCCGGTTTTCCAGATTTCCCTGACAGCTAGACACCCTGTATTGGTTGTATCCTATCGAGGTTCGAGCCCAACGCAAGGCAAGTACCCAAAATTCACTGTCAAGTGTCAGGTCTGCCTATGGAACTTCGAAATTAACAACAAGATCCAAACGAGGTTTTCTGCACCTCTGCCGAAACCGCAAAAATGATACCAACAAATTCTGGAAAGTAATTGAGGAATTACGATAGTGGCCAGCAGAAATAATTTCACGTTGCGTTATACAGATTCAAAGGTGACGAGAGAAAATCTTCGGAAATAATTAGCTTCAGAAATCTCGGAAACTAGGGAACTAATGACAAATTCATCTCCACTCGTGTGTCCGAAATAATTCTGTGTTTCGAATTCTGAAGGGAATACAAACAACAATCGTATTTCACATTCAATTCGCGCTACTGCAGCCTCCTCCTATCAGAATAAAATTCAAGATTTTCACCCACTGTAATTATCTGTACATAATCGTAAACAGCGTCATATTGAAACAAAGCCCAATATTTCTTGTATACTGTGCGCAGCGATCAGATTTTTGGGGGGGGATTATTTTTCTATTCATAGCTAGGTTCATATTTCTCGGATACCCGATACACTGCTACAGCCGATCGGCAGAGGCGATCGAACCTCAACTCATCGACAGCACTCGCAAAAGACTGTCGCTGCAAACAAAAGAGTAAACAAGTGACTATCATCGCCTAGCAAACAAACAAGCGCCCGATAAACAGAAAAAACAGTTCTCTTCGAGATATTGCTGCGTACGGGCGTCGCTCTGAGAACTGAATAAATACGGATCGTAGAACTCACCCTAAGCTCTTATTTCTCTGATTACATTGACAATAATAATAGGAAGATCTTGCTCGCGTAAACTTGGTGTCCAAAGAGGGATTGTGATATCTGATTGAATAAACAAGACCCACGAACCAAGGAAAAACCGTTGCAGAAGGATCGAGGAAGGGATCTGGGGCAGCCACGGAGATATCCTCATCTGTAGTAGCTGCAGATTTATCCACAAGGATTACGACGCTTCGACGTGACGAAGCCTCAGATGTTCGCATCCATAGGGACGGTACTGCGGGTGACGCCGTCTTTTCAACACTAGGTATCATTAACGAGGTCCCAGGTCAGTAATAATTCGTATTATATCGCATGAGATCTCACCCATCCACCGTGCTGGACTGAGGCGGTATGAGCGCCTAGGACTAAGTGCAGCTCCATACGCGATGCTGTGCTCGCCAACGCCAGCCCCAGGGTACTGTGAGATAAATGCGTCAAAGTTTCTAACAACGTGTGTTTATTCAGCAAGTTAATATACGTGTTCACAGTTTAAAGTTTGGGACAAGGCTGTTATTACAACAACGTATTTGTTATTGCTGTTGTGTGAATTTTCTCGCCAGATGCACCTTGCTGGTGTTCAGCCAATGAAATCAGCGTTTTCATGTATCTGTTTACCGTTGAGAATGATTCGACATGTTTTCATCCGTTCATCGATGTTTATTTTTTTATTATTTTCCCTTTCAACTCACTAATTGAAAACCTATCTATGGTCGGTCACACGAGCGGAGGGTATCCTTGGGTAACATAAACATATCAGTTACGTGGCAGAAAATAATGAAGACAACTGAAGTTCAATGGTGTTCTGCGCGGTAAACCGGGGGTTAATATCACCTAGGGTTACCTAACATTTATGCAGCCGGGCATTTATGTACAGTATGTTAGCTGTATGAGGGTGGCCGTAAGGAAATTTATCCGTTCCACTTGTTTGGAAGGACAGTAACGGTTTACGGAACTTTTATTGCACGCAGATTCTCATATTTTCCGGATCTTTCCCGCCTTTTTGACAAATTATTCGACCTCTTCGGCACATTTTATCAACAAATTCTTTAGGCCACCGTCTGGAATAAGAATAAATAAATTTTTTGTTAGTTTGTTTTGTCTATACTACGTCAGTATCTGGGCTCTGATTTCTGACTCATTTGTTGATTTTACGAGCCGGTCACTATGTGAACACCTAGGTTACGGGGCTCCTCTACGTCGCAGTTCTATTGTGCCATTTCATGTCGTCCAGGTCTACCGCGCCATAGTTCCTGGGGTCCAGGTCTATCGCGACAATTTCACGTGCTTGTGAATTTTGATTATGTGTATTGGAAACCCGACGTTCAAAGCTCGGATCAATTCTTCAATAATCTGTTTTAACCAACGATAAATAAGTTTTGATGCAATTATACCTGGTATCTCGTCGTTCGTGCGTTTTTTTTTTTTAATTCTTTGACTTTCTCGGCACATTTTATTACGGGGGTTTCCTAGTCTCGACCAGCGGAAAGCGATAACGGTTATCGAAGCGTTATGCTGTCAAGGCTTGTGGACGGAAAAATATGGAAAAATACGGTTTTGAAGTGCGCAGCTTCAGCTTTAAGATAAAAAAAAGTTTTGTCATCGCAAAAAAACATAACGAGTTCTATGGGCGTTGAAGTCATGGTCGGCGAAAAAGCGCTTCGAAGACGGTAACCAAGGTTATGACCAAACGAAGTGTCCAAAATCCTAAAACGAGGAGTCATATTTTTGCTTAAAGTATCTTTTAGGCTTCTATGAAACCGATTTTCAATAAATTGACATTTGGCTGAGTTATGATTTTTTCAACCAAAAACTCAGATTTCCACGATTTTTACAAGTCTTTTTACATGGTAATAATAAACCAAAATACGGACGGCGAATCTGTTCCATAGAAGCTTAGTTTACAATGAAATGAAAGTCGTGTATAAATTTCAAGTTCATCGGATAAACGGTTTTGATGAAATCGTGGTTACCGTTTGGAAAAAGATGGTTTCGAGGAAACGAGGTCCAAATGCGAGACATGTACTAAGTGGGCTTGCCAACTTACCACGATTGATCTGTTCCCGGACCATATAGCGCACCTTTTTCTGCGATTGCAGTCTTTTCTGATTCTTTCCACTCATGTCTATCATAAGTCGCAACTCGTACCACACCGCGTCTTCAGCTAAACATGCCTCGTCAAGTCGCAGCGGCAGTCGCGGCGCTTTACATTTTAGCCCATAACTTTTTCAATTTTTCGAATTTCGGGGTCGGGCGCTAACCAAAATAAAGCTTAAGAGTACCCCTACAATAATACACTCAACACAGAAAATCGAGCAAAAAAAAATTTTCGTGACTAGGAAACCCCCTGAAGGGGTTATATCCGAGTAAGATGCGTGAAAAATGGGCGAATTTTAGGAATTTTTGTCTCAAAAAGTATTTGATCGATTTGAATAAACTTTGGTTTGCTTTATTTGAAAGAACATCTATTGAGGTTTGGTTACAAATTTTTTTGTATGTACATATATCCACTGGGAGCGCTGGTATCATGGCCGGCGTAAAAAGTGTCCCTCGCTCGCACGGTTTTCGGTGTCCAAAATTACAGGCAGGCGGTTGATCTGAAACAAAAATTTTCAAATGATTCTCAAAATATAATGTATGAAGCTGTTCGCGACGTAGGATTTTCCCCCCAAAAAATTGTTTCGCGAAATTACGGCCATTTGAATTTTTTTACTTTTTTTCGGTCTCATTTTCCAACGTTTCCGACTTGATAAAACAAAAAGTAGTTGATTAAGAAAAAAAATCCTACGTTGCCAACTAGAAAACATGTCCAAGAATATTGTGTGAAAGTTTCAAAGCAATCGGTCTAGCCGTTTTCAAGATATTTTGGACACCGCCTTGAAAAAGTATGTTTCGAGATAATCGCGTTTGAAGTTTGGCGTAGAAATGATGCGCTTGGCGACTCACGATCGGTTGTTCAGCGTCTCGGTAAATCGTGTATAACTTTAACAGTTTTTCGAATATGAAGGTAGCATTTACACACGATATTTTTTATGTTCCAATCTTATAGAATTATTTCTTGGGAAAATCGATTTGTGTGAAAAAATTCGTAATAATCACATAATATAAAATCTTGTACGAGGGAAAGTTTCTTTACCCTACCGTTAGTCTGCGATTCCCGAACCATACAGTACGCCCTCTGCAACATTGGCAGCATCTTCTGCAGCGATCCGCGACTGCCTTCGCTGAACCCTCCCTTCACGAGCTGCGTTGTGAGTGCGAATTTCAGTGACACACACGCGCTCCGCATCTTCAGTGTCACAATACTGATCAGCGTTTCTTCCTACTTTGAGGCCTAATGCATCCATAATTTAGAGATATGACTTTGCTCCAGAGTTGAACGTACATGCAGCGATATTGGTGGCAATGTCTACAATTTCTGCACCACTGTGGGTAACTTTGGGTGCTATCCGCCAAATCACATTATTGAAATTCTCGTTTGAATTTTGCGTGTATCCTCCGGCCGGCCGTTCGACCGCATTTTGGTAAATTCCCCATAACTTCCACAATTTTTGGAATTTCAATATGAAATTTACACACAATATTCTTAAGACTACAAAGATCAATACTAGCGAATAAAAAAAAAAAAAAATGAAAAAAAAATTCTACTCGGATATACTTAGACCTGGACACCCAGAACTATGGCGCCTTGAATATGAGATTACGTGTTACAGTATTATCGATAAAATAAATAATACGTGTATATTATATATATTTTTTTATTTATTACCAAAAACAAGCAAAATACTTAGTTTATACGATGTTTCTCGGTCGGTGGGTTTCACAGTTCTGTGGTGATATTGACCAGAACTATAGGAACTATGGCGCGGTAGAACTGGAAACCAGAAAGTTACATAGACGAACGAAAATAATAGATGAAAAACAGACGAAAAACTTTTTTTTATGTATAGAGAGATACTAGATAAATTCTTCACCGTGAATAAAGTTTTATTCTTTGTATAACTTTTTGGCAAATTAAAATTTGCACCATTCCAACATATTCGTTCTCCGGTGTCGTCCTCGACAATTTTTTTCATTCGCTTCATCAAACTGATTCGATTCGAAGAATAAATTACTGTTTGTTTTATTCACTTTTTCTTTTTTGAAAATCTAACCAGTTTCAGAGGGAAGATTTTTGTAAGAATATCCTCTGCATTTCTGGAGGTATAACGTTGAAAGCGCTAAAGAAAAATGCTTGGCTAGGAAATGATCAATAATTTAAAATAATACAAAATCAAAGATATTAGTATAAATGGACAACGGTAAAGTCTTGTCCACCGTTTTTCTTTCTGCGAAAACGTTTCAAAAACATCTGAAACACATAGTCGGATCAAGATTCCGAACGATTCCTTTTTACAAATGATTCCAGAAGATCTGAAATGCGTAGACAAATCGAAACTGTTTTTAATTTGCGTAATTTCTCAATTTTGGAAACAGAATTGAAAGACAATGATGTAAAGTCGTACGTGAACGCGAATAGCACCCTATTAAAATATTTCAAAGTATTACACGAAGTACACGAAGATTAGCTAATTAAAAGAAATTTTTTTACTTTCTCAGCACCTGTTCTTTTGTTATATGCAGAATTATCTGCGGATGAAATATATAGAACCGTCTGCGGAGAGATGCATAAAAGAAACGTATTAATTGAGAATCATAGAATGAAAAGAAGGAAAAACTATTTATTCATATTGCAAACAATTTGCAAAAATATTTCTACAGACGACACGAGAGCTACCACAATATGGTACTATAATTTCGTGTTTCATTAAAATCCTGTTCTTTGGCAACAGTAATCTTTGGAATTTTTCTTCAATCTTCGGTCTCACTTCAAATTTCAAAACGCAGCAGTGAACGCAGGTATACGGAGGCCAGTAGTCATAAGGGTGGGAGGTTTTACAAGAAAAACAGGAAGTTACCGGATGAAGAAGGTGTGACAAAAAACGGCCGTTCGATTATTTTCGTAGGATTGATTGAAACAGTGAATAAAAAGATAATGATAATAATTTCAATTAATAGATAATATTAAAAGTTTACCAAGAAACTTACACGAAATCTTCACAACCTTGGCACAGCACTCCTACGTCCATCGACGAATGTGTGCCCACTCGTTCTGATACCACTCGTCAAAGTGGTCAACGTTCAATTCCGGTACTTGATCCCACGTCTCTGACACCAATGTTGCGAAGGCTGTCTCTCCGCTTTTTCAGAGGGTCTCTCACAACGTAGACGTAATTATGTGAGTCAAGAAGTACACCAAACTCAAAGATATTCAATATTTCCAGAATATTCTTTCAACGTATCTGCTTTTTAAAGTCTGGGACAAGAATGTTTTTCACAAGAATGTCGGTTGGCGCAGCAACCCTTAATTCTAACTTATTTCAATCATTTATTCCTGATCAGCTGTTTACCCAGCCCGCTGAATCTCTTGCTGTCAAAGTGACAACTAGCAGGTCAAAAGTACATGTACTCAGTTTAAAGTCCGGAACAAGACTGTGTTTACAATAATAATTCTCATGGTCATCTATTGATAACAAATCATCAGCTGTTCTCTCAGCATACTAAGTTTACAAACGTCAAAGTGACAGCTAACTGACACCCTCGCAATCTAACGGGTGCCTCCGTTAAACTGCCCCCCTCCCCCCCTCTAACGAAGAGTCGTCCCGGCTCTTGGAGAAACGGTCGAAATCTACAAAAATTCGACAAAAACACACAAAGCTGTGACTCGATCAAACGGGTGTTCCCCCAAGACTATCCGGCATTCGCCTTTCAACTACTTTGCGGGAAACCACAGAAAACCACACAGTGGATAGCAAAATCAACCCAAACCCCAATCAAAATTTTACAATATTTCTTCATTCGCCACATCGGCGTCTTCGCCGAAGATCCTGAATCTCTACGCCGAAGATCCCGAATCTCTTCCTCCAGTGTCCTTTCCAACATAGTCAGCTGCACGGCTGGAAAACTGGATCACGCCCGGGAGGTCAGTCCTTGCATTGAAAACTCGTACATCCAAATCATTAGCACTACATGTTTCCGGGAAAGCGTCAGAAAAAGGAAACAAAGGACAAGGAACTGCACCCAGGAGGATCCTCGAAAATTAGGTCACCTTACATTGGAAGGACAAGGATGAGTGACGGGATCGGACATGGAAAGATAAGAATGAATTCGCAGGGAAAAAAACTGGTCCGATCATAGCTTTTCTTTAGTAGACGATGTGAGTTTAATCCTCTGAAGACGATGGCGAAAAGGCTCCAAGGTCGGTGAAGTTAAAAGACAATGGAAATACTCTAAAATTTTGAATAATTTCATCGTATTTTCATACGTGGTTCAGTGGCATATGGAGTTGAATTCGTTCTATTTCTTTGTTCCAAGTGATGACTGAATATAAAAAACTTGAATATTCTGTTACTATTTTTTTTTTTCTTACTAACTTCAGCGCACCCATTAAGTCGATATGACCGATCTATGTCATTATTAGTTAACCATCAATATATTAAAAAAAATGTTCTTATATTTTATATCTCACACCGATGCTTCGTACCACCGGATCCTTCTGACGTCCTCGTTGGATGTACTCTTTTCCACTTCCAATCCCAATTGCTCCAATTCTGCGCTGCATTTTTTTTTAATTCAGAATCTACGATTTATTGCTTGAACATCAATAATGTGTGTAAGTATGATACATTATTTTTTTGGTACTGTTTTGGATTGATAAAAGTGCTGTACGTATTGAACTTTCGAATCATACGTTTTAATAATTTTTTTCATTAATCAAAAATGTGTGTTGAATTTTATGTGATCATGCGTCATTTCGATTACCCTAATATTTATCTAATATATAATGCACTTATAGTTACTCCGAGCTTTTGACTTAAAAATTTGTATTTCCCGTATGAGTGAAAAAATTATCGTCGGTAGCAATAAAAATTGGGCAAGTATAAGACGCCGCTATAATCTCTAGTTAATCACGGAATGTATTAGTTGCAAAAAGGTATTTTAAAATAATATTGGCCGATTAAACGTGCCTGAGTGATCTGATACGAATTTTTCATTCATTTTGTGTTGATTGTCGGTTCACGGTCCAACTTATCAATACGAATGCTCCGAGTTGACTGTTTGTTTCAATAACTTGGTTACCAATCAATAAAATTCAAGTGTTTTTCAATAACTTTCCGAAACTTTTTACCAATCATCTATCGAGTCTAGTTGAAAGGACCAATAACAAATAGTGAAAAATTTCGAAGATCAGGATCTGTGCGCCTGACGACCAGGAATATGTTTTGATCCTCTTCGAGTCATATAATTAAATAGGTGTGTACAGTTCTGTGTAAACATAGTTTTTTTTATATTTTTTCATCTCCTTGATCGCCTACAAAATTATGTAATGCATCCCAAGATCGGACTCGTGAACAAGTGACGTATAGTTGACCGTGATTAAAACATCTTTACGCAGATCTATTTCAATTAATCCGAATGTTTGTCCTTGAGATTTATTTATCGTCATAGCAAAAGCTAATTTTATCAGAAACTGTCTCCTATTGAAAGTGAATGCATAAACATCTTCGCAATACAGAGTAATTCGATTTCCAAATACAATTCGCCCTGCCTTATCGCCAGTTAAAATTTCACATTCCAGTAAATGTTTTCAGAGTTAAACCGCCAGCAACCTTGTACCATTGCAGAGACCTTCGTGTATGCTCAAATTTCGAATGATCTTTACATATTTCTTCTCAATCGCAATTCGTGTGGAAGTAATGCAGGTGGGGATAGAGTTGCCAAGTATTCGGGTAAAATTGGTTCTCCAAACAAATCATCATTCAAAGATTTCTAAATATTATTTATGCTTGTATATATTTTCTCGTCAGTCGGATCAAGTAATTCCATAATTTTTTTTATTGAGTTCGTCAACATTTAGATTACGTGCAGAAAGTATCGCACATTCAGATCTATTAATAACTTTTGAGAATTTTATTTGATGTGGTAAAGCACGCATATATCGACTCAGTGATATTTCTTGAAGTGTTTCTAGAGTAAAGTGAATTCGATTGATAGGTTAATAGTTTCACTACGCGTCCCTCTCAATTTCCGCCTAAAATAATTATTTTTCCGCCGGAGGGTGTATTATTATTCATTATATCCCGCAAGATCCGATCTATTACATCTCAAGCATATTGTAACAAAGGATGGAACCTTGTTACGAATAAATAAAGGGTTCTTCCGAAATGATAAAGGCGACAAGTGAGACCAAGTTTAAGGTGCAAAGAATCTGAGTTCATTCAGCCAGTGAATATACCTTTTGTCTCGTTTAAGACTGAAACCTGACTGTTTTCACAATAATACTGGTTGCTGCTAATACTGGTTGACGCAGCAACCAGTAATTCAGATATTTCATATCACTCATTTCTATCAACTATTTCTTCAGAATCCTAAGTTCAGGGGTGTCTCATTATATGACTTCCCCTGTCAAACCCTCATACAACGGGTACCTTTATAACAATATCTTGTGCCATTGCAGCCTCATCCCGAATCAGAACATCAACTTTTTTTAGGTTGTCTGCGTCTTTCGACTGGATTTTGACATTGAATAATGAATTTTTGTAAAGAGGTACCAGTAATCCAAAAGTCTTATGAACCGTTCTATCGTGAGGTAATAAATTAGCAGCGATTTCGGTAAATACCATTTTTTGACTGGACTCTTAATGAATGCCGTGAACATATATAAACATAGGGTTTCCCTGATCCTCCGGGTCCATCAATATAAAAACATATTTGTGAATTTGTATCTACTGAATATAAGATAGCATCAACAATTTTCTTTTGTTGTTCAATCAAGGTTTGGTATCGTTGCTCCATAACATCCTTGCACAGTTCTGGTTGTTCATTATTTATCTCAACAGCATCAATATTTTGTTCCATTTCATGAATATCCGCGAAACTTTTACCCTCTGTCAATAAGACTGCCCTAATTGCTGCGTATGCTCATACGTAACTTGATGAATTTCCGTCGCGCGCAAAGTCTTCTGACATTTCATCTTTGAATTATTCCCACAAATTTTTAGGATTAACTGGCTGACAATGAACTAGAATTCGACTAAATAAGTTACGTAGTTGACGTGGCATCGTCTAAACGCTAGCTTCGATAATAGCACGACTACACTCTTCATCATCCTCGTTCATCCAAGAGTTGAACATGTATCTGTAAATGTTTCGTAAATCGTTCCATTCACAGCTTCCAGTTCCTCCAAACTGCTTGCTCCTTCAACTGTTAATAACAGTAACCTTAGATGAAACAATTCCACTGAGTCGGACTTACAGAATACATACTGTTACAAAGGGCTAAAACCTCTGCTCATCAATCCAAAAGGTCTCTCAATAACTACTCAATAACTGTGAGACAAGAAGTACCAAACTCTTCACAAATATGTTCAAACAAGCTTCAAGTTTATTCAAACGTGTGTGCTCATTCAAGTCTGAGACAAGACTACTCTTTACAATAATAATTCTTATGCTCTTCTCTTAACAACAAATTATCAGCTGTTCTCCCAGCCCACTAAAAACTCTGGCTGTCAAAGTGACAGCAAACATCTGATCACTAAAATCTAACGGGAGTCCCCGTAACACTACTCCCCCCCTAGAAAAAGAGTCGTCCCGACTCTTGGAAGAACGATCGATCAAAATTAACAAATCGATATGAAAACTACTAGAGCTGAGGCTCTTCAAAACTGGTGTTCTTCCAAGAACTATCCGGCATTCGCACATTTACTACTTTTTGGAAAACCCCAGAAAACCAAAAAGTGGATAGCAAAATTCCAAACAACATCCTTAAAAACTACGACATTGATTCTTCATCGCCACAACGGCGTCTTCGTTGAAGATCCAGAATCTGTTCGCTGAAGATCCCGAATCTCTTCATCCAATATCCTTCTCAACATAACCAGCAGTATGCTGAAAACTGAATCGCGTCCATGAAGGCGGTCCTTGCAACGAAAACTTGTCCATCCAAAAGAATCACGTCACGTAAGTTCAGGAAATCATCAGGAACAGGATCAAGGAACCGCTTCCAGGAGGAGCCTCAAACATTACGTCACCTTAAATTGGAAGGACAAGGATGAGTGATGGGATCGGTCAAGGAAAGATGAAATCAAATTCATAGGAAAAACAATTGGTCCGATCATAGCTTTCCAGAAGTAGAAGTCTCGAGCGTAACCCTCTGAGGACGGTGAAGAAATCATCATACAAAATCGTTCGAACACCGTCTCTTGTCTTATTCAAACCTCGTTGGACCTCTCAATATCCATCGGTAAAAGAAACACCTATTTTGGCTATACAACTGTCACAACTCTTGCACCAGTCCTCTACGTCAGAACGACATCTGGCCCAAAAGTACCTCTCACGGATCCTATTCAGCGTTTTCGCTATACCAAAATGTCCTCCACCACAAGGAGCATCATGATGCTCAATTAAAACGTCTGTAATCTTTTGTTTAGGAACGAGCAATTGCCAAATGACATCACTTCCCTCAATAGGCTCTATTTTCCTGTATAATAAATCATCTATGAGGTGGATAGAATCCCACTGGGCCCAATAAACTTGAATAAATTGTTCCTTCTCCGAGACATCTGACCAATCTGGTTTTATCCCGGCTGATTTCCATTGTTTAACTCGTTTCAACGTCCTGTCTTTTTCTTGAGCCTCTCTCCATTTATCTGTATCTTTATGCAACGAAATGACTCTAATCCTATCACAAGGATCTCGTTGTTTCTCTAATCGAGCACATTGAGGACAGTCACCCAGCTGTTCGCAAGGTCTCCTCGAGAGAGCGTCCGCATTCCCGTGTAAAGTTCCGGGTCTATGCTGGATTTCAAAATCATAAGTCCCCAGAGTTTCTAGCCATCTAGCGACCTGCCCTTCGGGGGCTTTGAATGATAGCAACCATTTAAGAGATGCGTGATCTGTTCGAATCAAAAATCTTCTCCCGTATAAATAATGGTGAAAGTGAGCAACAGTTTTTACGATGGCTAACAACTCTCTCCTCGTTACACAATAATTCTTTTCCGTTTTACTCAGAACTTTGCTATAAAAAACAAATCACTCGTTCCAACCCCTCCTGAATCTGTGACAACACACCTCCTAACCCCGTAAGAGACGCGTCAGTGTCCAGGATGAACGGAGTGCCTGGCAAAGGAAACGCTAATATAGGCGGAGTAGTCAATCGAACCTTCAACTCTCTGAAAGCATTCTCACAATCTTTAGTCCACTGAAAAACTACCTTTTCTCCGGTAAGAGCGTGGAGCGGTCCTGCAATCGAGGCAAAATCTTTTACAAATCGTCGATAATACGTGCAGAGGCCTATAAAAGACTGCACATCAAGTTTATTAGCAAGTTGAGGCCATTCTCGAATAGTTTTAATTTTTTCTGGGTCTGTTTTCACCCCTTCCGCTGACACTACATGTCCTAAGAAATTCACTTCTTTTTGAAAGAGTTTACATTTTTTCGGACTTAGTTTTAACCCGTTTTTAAAAAATCTATCAAAAACTGTTGTCAAGTTGATTAACTCTTCCTCGAAAGTCTTTCCGAAAATTATAACATCATCGATGTAAACTAAACAGATTTTGCCGGTTAACCCCTGTAGCACTACTTCCATCAACCTCTCAAAAGTTGCTGGAGCGTTACACAAACCGAAAGGCATTACTTTGAATTGCCAAAGTCCACCTAATCCTGTTACAAAGGCTGTTTTTTCCTTATCTTGCGGATGCATTTGAACTTGCCAATATCCGCTCTGCAAATCTAAGGTCGAAAACCAAGTGGCCCCGGCGATCATGTCGAGAGTGTCTTCGATTCTAGGAATCGGGTAAGAATCTTTTTTTGTGATGTCGTTCAAGAACCGATAATCTATACAAAAGCTTTTGGTTCCATCCTTCTTTTTGACCAAAACGATTGGTGAAGCCCAAGGACTACACGAGGGTTCTATAACGTCACTTGCAATCATGTCATTGACCAATTTCTCCACTTCTTCTCTCCCATTAATCGGTAACCGTCGGGCCGCCTGTTTAATCGGGGGATTTGCTCCAACATCAATCCTGTGTTGTGCCAGAGTACAATGGCCTAAATCTTTCGAATCCCTAGCGAACGCGGTCTGAAACTCCACCAACAGTTGCTTGTATTGTTCGTTTTGTTCAAGATCCAAAATATCACGAGACTTGTCGTATAAATTTTGTAAAAATTCTGGGACTTGAGTGATTCCTCTCACTCTTGGTGCAGATTCTTCCTCAACGGGTCTCGAGGTATTCACAGGTTTTGAAGTTAAAAGAGTGATTGTAATTATCCCCGAACGAAGAGTGTGTTCAGTAACCGCGAGCGTGCAATGGTGAGCGAGTAAAAAATCCATCCCAAGGATTCCCTCATCTTCAATGTCGGCTACTAAAAATTCATGAGACGAATTCAAGTAGCCCTCTACGTCAATTTCAGCTATTACCTTTCCCAACACTGGAGCGGTTTGTCCTGTCGCAGTTCGCAACGAAGTGCTCGAAGAAGTAAGGGGAGAACACTGTAATCTGATCGAACTATCGAAACCTCAGCTCCTGTGTCAATCACCCATAAACACTGTACTCCATTCACAGTGCCTCTCGCATATAATCCCGACCTAGTGTATCTCCTGATCATTACTTGACTATTCCCAGCACTGGAAGCAGAGGAAGTCGAAGGCTTAGGTTGTATTCCCGTACTGTTGGAAAAAGGTCCAAAGGTCGAATTTGAGTCTACAGTTTTTGGAGAATTTATCCCATTTTGGTTGTCATTTGATTTTTGTGGCCAATAATTTTTTCACCACACCTGAACGGAAAGTACGACTTTCGGCCCGCTGCGTAAACGGGAAGTCGTGCTTTCCGATGCAGGGGGTGGTGAAAAATAGTATACAACCCACGGGAGTGAAAAAGGCCATCCCAAACTGCGTTCTTGCCACCCTCGCCTTCGGCTCGGGTGTCAATCTCACCTGCAGTTTGGAATAGCCTACTTTCCCTCCCTAGGTGTGTAATATACTATTCCTCCACGATTGGTTCGGGTTCGAGGAACCGTAAGATTTCTGATTATTGTTATTTGTTCTCTCTTGGAAATGTCGCTGTAAAGCGAAACAGTTTTCAAACACGTGACCCTTCTTCTTACAGTAAAAACACTCCCTAACAAAATTCTTTTTGTTCGAAAAGTGTGAGTTATTGGGTACGAAGAGAGCTTTTTGAGTACTTGAATTTTCACCTCCTTCTCTTGGAAACGAGCGTTTCGCTTCCAATACTGGTTTCTCCGTCTCAACTTTTTCTATCTGTCTAATACGACTCGAACCCAGATCTTCTTTAACCAACGCTTCCATCTCTAATCCTTTGATAATCGCCTGATGCAACGAGGTAGGAGCAGCCAACCTCAAAGCCTGTTTCAAGTTCGGATCTGATATCGCAGAAATAAACTTGTTACAAGCTATTTGCTCCCAAGTCTTGGATGAACAATCCGGTAACGCGTTTCTCATTAGTCTTTCTATATCATGACCAAGTGAAGCTAAATCTTCCGTACGACTCTGGCGCCTATTTTCAAGTTGAGTATAGTAGAGGTTAGTCAAATGTTCGTCCACATAACGCCTATTTAAAGCGATGCAAATTTTATCGAAATCTTTCAAGTCAAAATCGGAAAAGTAGATAAAACAGTTAGGGCTGCTCCCCTTAAAGAACTAGTCAAACTTGCCGCTTTGACTGTTGTCTCCCACCCATTGTGGTCAGAGATTATTTGAAATTGTCGTCTGAAATCGGTCCAGGAAGTGGTCCCGTCAAACGTACCGGATTTGAATGGTACAAAACTTGTCCTAGATTGACTTTGAGGATTTGAAAATTGAACGCTATTATTCCCGACCGTGTGTGGGAAAACAGAAGAAGGAAACATCGATGACTGATTTCCACCAAAACCTGTCGAATTTATTTGGTTCACAGAATGCATTGGAACCTGGCCGGTTGAGGGAACATTCATTTGTCTTCCATCAGTAATGAAATGAGTCGCCATTTGAGTATTCGTTGAATTAACAAGTGAGCCAGGTGTCAAATGCACTCCCCAACCTCTATTTTCTACGTTTACCGTTGTTTGTACACTCATCGAACTGCTCTGGTTCTCAGGAACAATCCTCGAACCTAAATCTCTGTTATACATGGGATTATAAGTCAAGTTTGTCGGGACTGCAACTCACTTCGCCTTGGATTCTCCTGTGAATTTCTAGCCTCTACAAGAGTCTGACCAAGCTGATATTGTGACGTCCCTGGCAAAATTTGACTTCTCAGGTGATCGTCATCACATATCATATTTTGTT
Source organism: Euura saliciscinereae (assembly GCA_018420115.1). Taxonomy (NCBI): domain Eukaryota; kingdom Metazoa; phylum Arthropoda; class Insecta; order Hymenoptera; family Tenthredinidae; genus Euura; species Euura saliciscinereae. The sequence goes on along the minus strand of JAFFZH010009087.1, from coordinate 9,609 downwards.
CTCTGCAATTTCCGTTAATTTGCGGATTGTTTTCAAAACGATTAAATCGTGTTTGGGTTGCTGTAGGAGCCGAGGGAGCAACTAACGTGTCCAAATTAAAAGCACTGTAAGCAACTTGGGGTTGGCCTGATCCCAAAATTGTCACTGACCTTCCAGGTTCCTGAGATACCTGATTCTCCATCGTCAACGAAACAGAAACCGGAACAGGAATCGGCAGGATCGGAACTCCCAGTGAAGGAACAACGGCAGGAAAGTGAGTGGATGAAACTGGAACCTGAAGATGTTCCATCTTCTTCAAAAATTCCTCCCGCTCACGCCTCTCCTGAAGTCGTCCTTGTTCCCTCTCTGCTCGCTCTCGTTCTCGCTCCTGTCGTTCCTCCCGTTGCTGATCTTGAAAAACTTGCATCATCTGCACCATCATTGTCATTTGATCTGACGATGTCGAAGTATTTTGCTCAATTGATGGTTGTTGTTCCAAGACCGGGGGTAACCGTCCCGGTGACTGAATTTCAAGAGACTCTTCAACATTCGGTTGATGAACTCGAGCTCTCTTCTGAGGAGTGGAGGTCGTTTCTTCCTCCCCGTCCCCAAACGACTGATCACGAGTACGTCTCGTAGTACGAGGCATCTTTTCTTCAAAAGATTTCTCTTCTTCCTCTCGTGAAGTATCACTCAAAAGTTTCTCTGTTTCTATTCGCTGTATTTCTCAATAGTCTTGGCTCCGGAATCGTCTTCCTCCTCACTCACAATTCACTTCGTTATTGAGAAGTCCTACCGACTGCGCCAATGTTACAAAGGGCTAAAACCTCTGCTTATCAATCCAAAAGGTCTCTCAATAACTACTCAATAACTGTGAGACAAGAAGTACCAAACTCTTCACAAATATGTTCAAACAGGCTTCAAGTTTATTCAAACGTGTGTGCTCATTCAAGTCTGAGACAAGACTACTCTTTACAATAATAATTCTTATGCTCTTCTCTTAATAACAAATTATCAGCTGTTCTCCCAGCCCACTAAAAAAGTGACAGCAAACATCTGATCATTAAAATCTAACGGGAGTCCCCGTAACAATACGTCCAACGCAATTAAAACTTGACTTCTATGTTACCCATTTATGGCCAGATTTACCTTTAACGTTGTACCTTTCAAATGTGTAGAAACATGGTATTTCTGTGTGATAATATTGCCTAGCTCGTTCATCTCTCATGTTGAGTGCAAAATAATCGATCAACTTATCAACCTTTTCCATCACAGATCTAACCGTACATTCTCCTATATTATTCGCTGCATACACTTTGTTCATTTTGCAGATGAACCGGTAAACGTAGAATTGTATGACTTTTGTGTTGTAAAATTTTACCAAAAATTCTCGAACTGGCTTCTACAGGTCCCACATAACGAGCATCAACGTAATCGCGTATTACATCGTGATCAATAATAGTGTTTTTTTCGTCTAAATTTTCGCCAATTGTGATAGCAGCTGCGTCGCTACCTTTATACGCGTAGACGTACAAGTATTTCACGGATCTAATGCTTGAAATTACTTCAACGTTAATATGGCAATTGAAAATAAGCGACAAAATAGGCGAATACGGCTCAATGTATCGATTGTCAACTAAATATTTACCAGGTCGTTCTAATATTTGATTCGATTCACGTCGCCGATATGAAGGGTAACCATCTTCATCGACCGTGGTGACATTCCTGAATTCTTCAGGAAAATATTTTGTGCACTTTCCATCTTTTTAAACACCAATCGCCGCATGGTCCATGTATCATGTGTTTCATTACGATATCATGTATTTTTTTCTACCGATTTTGGGATCTGTAATTTTCGCGGCGATATATTTATCTACAATTTCGGAAGTGGTCAGTTTATCATCTCGCTTCAACTTTACCAACATGTGAATGTGGGGTAAGCCCGAGGGTAAACCACGTTTCTTAAATTCAATCACGTAAATATACGTAAATATACGCTGCGACCTCACTGAATAGCTTTTGTCGGATGATTAAATCTATTGAGTAATTTTTCTTTGCACTGAAAACACCGGCACAAATATCCGGCCAATCTGCAGCTTGTTGAATTGTTCAAAGATTTTTTCTTATTTCCCGCTACTTAGGAGAACAGGTCATTGTTACGAAGAGATCCTGTTTACCATATGTACGCACGAATACCATTGCATCCTGATATGATTGCATCATATTACGAGGCGAACCAATAAACGTCGATGGAATAATTACAATTTTACCCACTCTCCCATTTCCAGATCCGCTTTTTTTCTAAATGATCTATGAATCCTCGATATGACTCAGCTCTCAGCTCTTTCTGATGATTTTTATAATGTTCCACTGGATTTCCATTCTATTTTATTCAATTTCAACATAACGGTCTACTAACCATCGTTGGAAGAGTCTTCTACCTAAAAAAAAATGAAGCCGGGTCACGTATAGCGATTTGATATTTTAGGTATGCTGCTCTACTTACGCGTCTAGTTGTTGATCCAGATCGGCCAATACGCATTACATTACGGTGCCACCTTTGCGTACCGTGTGGATAAAATAGCGGATAAATCCAAGGTTGTACATTTGCAAATATCGTATTGACTGTTTTTAATACTGTAACAAAGGATGGAACCCTGTTACGAATGAATAAAGGGTTCTTTCAAAATGATCAAGGCGACACGTGAGGGAAAATATTTAAAGAAAAAGCGGGTTTATTTTACGGGTCAACATATACGTCAGTTCAGTTTAAAGTCTGAGCAAAGACTGTTTTTACAATTATACTGGTCGCTTCGACCAGAAGATTCAGTTATTTCTTCTTCAGATATTTAAACATGAGAATATATCTCTTAAGTTATTCATCCGGTGTGTAAGAAGTGCGGGGGCTCCTCCATCACAATACTATAATTCCGGTTGGGACCGTGTTACTATTAATTATGCGGGTTTTCTTGGAATGATACAACGAAGTGTGTTTGAAATAACTCAATATTCCCAAAGGATGCGTTTTATTCAGAAAGACGTGTCTCTCATTAAAATCTCAGACCTGCGCAAGATTCAGTTATTTTGCAAATATTAGAAGATCGATGGTCAGCGCCGATCTACGCAGGGGGTTTGAAAGTGTGAGTGGTCTCTTCGTTACAATACTTTAGTATTCTTATTGCGGATCGTAACGAATGACTCGGTAATCTTTGCATCTGATGTAGTTGGAGAAACAGCTGCTACTTCATCACATCGTTGGAAATCAAAGCGTCTACGATCCATGCTAGGCTTGAAAGTGAACAGTAATTGCATTTCTGGTATTATTCCTTCATTTTGATAATCTTTGTTGATTTCGTATTCCGTCGTTTATCATTCGATAAGAACGTGCAAATATGTTCTTTTCAGGTATAACACGATCAGCAATGTGCAATAATTCAGAATTGAGTATTGAATTGGTCCATAACCGATGCACTGTTGCTTCGTTTGCATCAATGATAAAAAGTTGACCATAATTTGCACTATCATTCGTTTCGGGATGCAGCGCTGTGTTAACCTGATGATGAATCTGACCTTGAATTATAAAGCAGTACGGTCCAGGACGTCTTCCACTAAAATTCATTAAGTTAGCATTGAACGCGAGGGGGTATCCACTTCAAAATGTGGTGTCCCAACAATTTCACATTTCGCAACCATTTCATAGGCATTTCATGAGTATTTCATGGGTATTTCATGAGTATTTCATGGCATTCCATAAGTATTTCATGAGATAACTGTCCCAACTATTTCACGAGTGGATACCCCCTCGATTGAACGACGCAAAATATACCGCATCATTATAAGATCGAATTCTATCAAAGAGAAGACTGGAATTGGGATGTTTATTTCTGAACAAGGAAAGCAATTCTTTTGGCGTATCAGGCATATTTTCCATGATGTAACAGGATTAGAAATAGACATACATATTGCGTCTGCAGCATTAGCTGTGCATTGTTTCCCCTACTGAATAGTGAAAAGCGCGGATCCCCCTGGTGAAAAGACTCATGTACAATGATTTGATGAAAATTATCATAACCTGTACTTGTATTTTCGGCCTCACCCCGGAAGCTACAGGGGGTTTCCTACAGCTGGTCTTACTGTGACAGCTGTTGGATGATCTCCTCAAGATCCGGGTCATTGGGCCGGAGTCGACGGATCATTTCCAGCGCTCTTGGCTTTAGCGCCTTTATCTCAGGGATAAGGGAGAAGTTCTTATCCACGAGTTTAAAGTGGCTGACGGCCTTCTCTCTCATCAGTTCAGTGAGGGCTTCTGAACCAATAGAAGCTTCGAAGTACTGCTTGATGCTTGCTAGCTTGGTCTTCTTACTAGGCTCAGTCTTATGCAGCACTTCATCAGTCATGAGAGAGCACAGGAAGAGCTAGGCCCTGGGGATCTCATGAGACGTGGGGAACAGGGAAGCTGCCATTGGTGAAAAGAAAGCCTTCGGGACTCCCATATGTTGCCCAAAGGCGGCGTTGGTGTCAAATATGTTCCTGCCAAATCCAGCGTGGAACAACGACACGGTGATCAAGGGGAAGCAGGCCGCGATTCGAGGAAGCGTAATCGCATTGGCATCCAGGGAAGAGCCAGCTGCTCTCTTTGCAGTGTTGAGGCCATATTTACCCTTCAACATCTCCATTGCTCTCTGCATCAGCTTATTCGACTTTTTGACGATTTTGTCGAATGCGGCTCCTCTTGAGATAAACATCATACACAAGAATTTGATGTCATCGAGGAAATCATCAATACAAGTACATCAATACAAGTACCACAAAAAATGTGTCGTCACAGGTTTGGTTGATAGAGGTTTAATATTGAGCGATCCATCTCTACGCAGCAAAAACTTAGACAAATTATATAATAACATATCATACCAAGAACGTTTGGAGAATAACACACCTTGTTACAGCAATTTCACGATCATCCCATACGACAAGGGTCTGTCTGAACAAATTCAATTATTATTTAGAAAACATGGAGTAAAAGTTATCTTTAAAACACCAAACACCTGCGCTCGTTTGTTCTCGCGTCTAAAGGATAACATTCCTCTCTTGGATAAATCAAATCTAGTCTACAAAATCAATGGTCTCAATTGTGATCTTTGCTATATAGGCCAAACTAAACAACATTTACATAAACGAATTTACAATCATTCCTACAGCGTAAAATGCAAAGACGTGGACAAATCTGCCCTTAGTGAACATGCACTAACACGTGGCCATAAATTTGATTTTGACAACCCTGAAATTTTGGCAACTGATTCCAATTTACACCATAGATTGATAAAAGAAATGTTAAACATCTCCAGGAACCTAACATGTAACAAACGAACTGATATTGATAACCTGAGTAATTTGTATGCCCCCTTGTTATTGTGAAAATTGATTATCCCGTTTTTCAAATCACGCGGGGTTTTTCGCTCCTTGCAATTTTGAGGTTAGATCCTGTATCGATAACCGTTACTCGGTCACTTCGCCGCTGCGCGCCTTACCATCAACACCTTAGGTGCTACCGAAGTGCTGTCTCGGTAGGTTTTTTTTTTGATTGTTTGTTTGGATAATCAATTTTCACAAATCGCATACAAATTAATCTGAACTTAGTATTCCAAAAATTCTTGTTCCTTTTTAACTTGATTTCAATAAATGTCCCTTCTGGCACAGACCATGTGGTCACCTAACCTAACTTTCAAAATTTAATATACTATTAGGTATAGTTTAAGAAATTATGTATTATTTGTGGGTTTTATTCCACAGGCTTGAGCATGGCTGGCCATGGTTTCAGCCGAAACGTCGCCAATAAAGAAATTTATATAATATAAATGACTGTTACACCCAAGAGTCTACCCATCCTCGTGATCTCAAACAGTCAAGAATCTACATCAATCTGTACTTGTATTGTGCGTTGTTTGCTCGATTTTACCATTACTTTAAATTAGAATAAACTCTTTTTCTGTTATTACGACTCTTTTGCTGCCCCTCTCTGGCCTTTTCTGTGCGTAAGCGGTTTTTTTTCAACACCATTGTCAGAAATGAATTGCAGTTTTCTTCTGACCATATTTTTCAACTCTTTCAATTCAACTTTCAAGTTAGTCAAGTAAGCACTGAAAAGTTCACCTAACTCTTGTCAGTAGCATTTGTAATCAGCCACTCAAGTAGAGTAAACTTAGAAGTCAAAGTTTGAATTCACCCACAAGTTCGGATGTCGAGGTAAATCTATTCGTCTTTCAACTCAAAAATGTCAACTGTGTATTTTTTTCCAGGTGTTTGTGCGTGACTTTAATATTTATCTACAGCGGTATTCCGGACTCAAAATCAAAAACAAAGCCGTCACATTTTTTTCACACAGAACAGAAATGATTTTCTACAAAACCAGGAGTCGAATTCAAGTTACGGGTCGAATGCTTACCTGTCCAAATGTTGACTTTCTCCGCAGCTTTTCAATAAGTCAATGTTCATTCAAAGAGCGAGCAAAGTGTACGTGTTTTCTCTTTAAAGTCCGAAAAAAGACTGTTTTTATAATAATGTTGGTCGACGAAGCGACCAGAAGATTCACTTCTTTTTCATCAAATATTCGAACATCAGAACATGTCATTGAAATCATATGACATGTGCTTCTGAGGAAGAGGGTACCTCCGTTACACTGCCCCCCCCCCCCCTCTTCAACGAAAGTCGTCCCGGCTCTTGGAGGAACGTTCGAAACACACTAAAATTCGACAAAAATACAAAGCCGTGGCTCGTTCAAACGGGTATTTCCCCAAGACTTTCCGGCATTCGCATTTCAACTACTTTGTGGGAAACAACGGAAAACCACAAAGTGGATAGATAGTAAAATCAACCAAAATCCCAATCAAAAGTTTACAATACTAGCTCACTCGCGCGCTTCGCGCGCGTCTGATTTTGGCTTTCTGCTTTAATTTCTTTATTTTTATTTATTTATTTATTTATTTATTTATTTCACGGGCAATGCCCTTTACAGGATAGAATAAAAAATATATAATGTACAGAGAAAGGTAGGCGGAAAAACAATTAGTAGGCGTTAGTTAACAGAAGTCGAAGGAGTGTTCTGTGGCTAGTTTTTTGAACCGCGAGATCGGAGTATTATGAAGTTCCAGCCAGTTACTATTTGTATTAGCTAACATGCTTAGTCTCGCAGGGATTGACTTTGCGAGGAAGCGATCGGTGCAGGGTCTCGTATGGAAAATTATGTCGTTTCGTCTTGCCGTAACACGTGGGACGTGGAGTTGAAAGCATTGAAGGATAGCCGGAGAGTCCAGAAGGGAGTTAAAAATCCTATATAGGAACAGCAGGTCTTGGTATGTCCGATATGATGCCAGGCTGGGAATGTTTAGAGTTCTACCGATAGCAGTATAGTTATGATCGAACAGACTCATGGGATTTTCGGTTTTAAAGGAGACAAACTTCAGGAACCTATGCTGAACCTTCTCCAGCTGATAACTTGAGATATTTGTGCTAGGATTCCAAATTACGGTTGCGTAGCTAAGGATGGGTCGAACTAGAGATACATAGAGCATCCTTAGGGTAGAGCAGGATTTGAATTCTTTGGAAGATCGCATTACCAATCCTAGAACTCTGGAGGCCTTATTCGTTACATAATTGATTTGTTCTTTAAAGTTGAGCTTGGAATCGAATAAAACCCCTAGGTCCTTAATACAGTCAGTGGAGTTTACTGGTGAAGAGTTTACAGCATAGCTGAAAGGAGCATTGTCTCTAACTCTATGATAAGAGATGCTGAAGCATTTACTAATATTTAATTTAAGGCCATTTGCCGTGCCCCAGGTGTTATTTATAATAACATTTGTTTTAAATTCAAGAATCATGAGTAAATTTTTGTGAATGAAACTCTAAGTTGTACGAATAATTTGGTATCATTTATTTAATTTTTATTGAATATATATTATTATTAAATTACTTGTTGAGGGCGTTAGCTCTCACAAGATAATTGGATATATATATAATCAATTTAACCCTCCTCAATATTCATTGATTGTGGTTCTTGTCGTGATTACTATTTCGTACGGTTCTGTTCCGTTGTTGTGGTGGGCCGCACGGTTCTGAGCTACCGCCTCGAGGATATTTATTATAGAACATGTAATGATACAATTATTATTCATTTATTATAAACAAACATTTCATTTTTTTTCACTCGAGAGTGAAATATTTTATGGGCGATTCGTCAATAGAATGATGAATCATATATCAAGATTCGCGGCAGCGAATCGCCGCCAAGTACCCGAAGGCGCGAGAGCTAGCCCGAAGTTATTTTCTCGGCCTAACTAGTTATACCTGTAAGCACGGTGTCATATCTCCGGAACGCGTGAATATTGTTCGATAAAATTTACAGAATCGAAAGTCCCCCACCATATGACCTTGGTGTATAAATTTGATCGAAATCGATCCACTGGTTTCCGAGATATTAGTCACGAAAGTTGATGAAAAAGCATCGTCTTCTCCGTCTCCTTCGCCCAATTTTTTCGCTAGACATTGGCTATCGACATCGATTCCGAACGAACGGCTGCACGGATCGACTTGGGATTTAAATCCTGGTTAGGTTCCGTGGAAATCTCGCCCCCTATTGATTTTGAGCCAAATCCGATCTCTTACTCGGTCGGTATAAATAAATTAGATCGCGAAGTGATTTACGTTATGGCCGCCCGTCGCGTCAGCGCTGCTCGCGGCTCGTCGTAATAAAATGCTCAATCAACAACTATCTATCTATGATCTAGTTCTTGACTCACGGTCGATAGAAATATCGCAGAAAATTGTTTAGTTATGCCATAACCTTAATGTCTGCGCGAATGCGTAATAGGATATAACCAACAAGGAAAAAAAACCTTAATGTCTGTATGAATAATATATTGTCAGTGATTACGACGTGCTTTGTGCTTTGTGCTGTGTTAGTGCTTCAAATCGGGTATCAATCAATTGAGTGTCAATTCTACGTGATTACACATCATGAATTTTACAGTTTCAAGATACCAGAACGATCAACACCGTCTCCAAGATATTCGTCCAACAGTTCTGTCCAACAGTTCTACATTGTCGATACGGAAAAACGTTTCGATTGAACGCCAAAGATCTGTCAAGGTAGACTTTGAAAATAATGCTGTTGATTAGTCATCGACACGAAAGATACTATTCTTTTATAGCTACCTGGCGACTGAGATAATTGCTTCGCCAGGGAATCCGCCAGTTCAATCACCAAGGTTCCGAAACATAGAATGATACACCTCATGGATCACCATTGACACAAATACCTGGGGTCAGTGTTTTATGGTTTTAAGTTGCTTCATACAAACCAAACCGGCCAATTATCGTTTGTAACATCCTGGAAACGTTCAATTGGATACTGAATGGTGCCGGTACAGCCGCTGCACAAATCAAGACAAATTTATTCACAATCCTTTGGTACATGGTGAAAAACTCGATACGTTCTCATTGTAAGTATCTCTTCTCATTGTGTCAATCGCAATTGTAAGAAAAATCTATAACCGTGACATGAGGAACAAAAACCAACAATGTTTGTCAGTTCATATGTCTAATGGAGTAATCTGATCTTTGCAGGACAGCACAAGT
>JAFFZH010009082.1:0-45598 GCA_018420115.1 Euura saliciscinereae | reverse complement strand
TTTTTTTTTTTTTTTTTTTTCTTTTTAATACGAAGAACTATACATATAGTAATTTGTAATTCGTTATAAATCCACAGAACACTGTTATATTACTTTAATACGTCATGTTACAAAAATAGAATAGATAGAATATTAATTTTTTTTTTCTTTCTGTATTTTTTTTCTTTTTGTTTCAAATATTTATTAGATATATAATCGTTACACTCTTCTTGTTAGGAAACATTAGTAGTAGGTGTGTGTGTTGTCTTGTAGGTAGAGTCTAAGCTACTGCCCGGCTGAGTTCTCGACCATCTTGACCGAAACTGAAACGACTAGACTACCAGAGGCGCCACTGTCGTCGATACGCGGGGCTCCGGCGGCCGCACCTGTACACTCAACGCCACACAACCGACACCCGCTCTCTGATACCAGATTCGAAAAGCTTAGCGACCCGCAACCCGCTCGGTCGGTGAACGCAACCCCGCACGCAATCTTTGGTCACCAACCCCGCGATAGACCAGACGTTCTTCAGCCCCCCTAACCCCTCCCATTCCCAAAAAATTCTATTCTCTCTCTTGCGAACCCGCTAGTAGCTGGATCGCGCGGGGATTCACCTGTCTCGCCAGACAGGCTGTGGTCGGTTATAAAAGAAAGTCGCGTATTTTGTTTTGACCGATGTAGGTAGGTCTCGGCGAGCACTCGCCTGGCGTGACCATGGACAAGGTCAAGGTCGTCGGTCTGACGACTCTCTGTGCAATTATTACTGTACAAAAGGCCGATGCAAATGCTCATGGAGACTAAATGGTCCATGAAATCTGTAGAAGATAAAAAAAACGTATAAATAGAAATTGTCGAGAATAATATAATAAAAGATATGAAGAAGAAAAAAATTGTAAAATGACTGAATGAATCCCTTCCCATGTAAAAATTTGAGATTGTAGTCTTTTATATCGAACGTAGGGTCAGCGCGGAGTCAAGGCCGCGGGGTCGATCGCCTCGCTTTGACATCTTCGTTATAAATAGACACACGCCTAGTCTTCGCAATATCGCGCTACTACGTGATTCTAATTGTAAATTGAAACGATTCTTTATCAATCATTTAACGGCGCGAGGTGGCGCGGCGTGTACACTCCGCCTAGACGGCGTCGATGACATTAACTGGAAACGACCTTGCGTGTTAATTCACGACGAGGGGATGCTGATAGCTCCTAATGGAAAAAGCATCGATCGATGTAACGATGAGCAGCAAAACCCGAAACACGAGAGACGAGAAGATGATCGACAACCAGAATCTAGAATCTAGGCTGCGTTCATCGATCGCGGAAAAATAAAGAATAAAAAGTGAGGTTAGAAAGTATCGTTCGCAACGGGACCCCGTGTGATTGACCTTTCGTAGGTTTTGGGCCAACGTACGAACGCCGCGTCGGTCCTTCGCCTCTCTACTCTATGATATCGAACAGGGGAGGAGGGCGAGGGCGCGTTATTGAGCGAGCAATTCGCACAAAGCGCGCAGACGAGGGCAACCACCCTACCACCCCGCTCCTGTCTGCAGGCTCGCTCTTCTCGTCTCTTCTCTTCTCTTCTCTCTCCTCCCGCCCCCGCGCGTCCTTGCCGCCACTGATGGCACGCGCCTTTCTCCGTCTATTAAACCTATCTGCGCGTCAATACAATCATTGATTGCTCGATTCCCGCAATGAGACGGGTTCGCAGCGTCTGGGTTTTTTCATCGATGCCACTGAAACCCAGAGCTCTTCCGTGAAGACCCGGAGGCATATGGGAACCATGGGGACGGGGTATCGATTTACTCTCTGTACTATGGTATTAAAGGGCCAAATAGAAGTGGTCAAAGAGCGAAATAACGAGTTTCGGAACGCCTCTTTTGAAACGCTATTAAAAACGTATTTTTATAGTTTGTTTTTCTTTTTTTATTACTCAGTAAAATCGGGTATCACGTTGTAACGTTTCAGGCTACATGATATTCGGATCGACGTATCTAAACACTGTTCAAGATTCTATGAAATTTGAAACGTTTCCCGCGTTCTCGTTGCGGCGAAATTAGTTCTGTGAATCGACACAAGAGGGCGTTATTTCCTGGATCTATTAGTACGAGAAACTATATTCTCGAATCAAGAAATAATCATTAGAATATTCTCGTACCTGAAATACACGTAATTGAACAGTTCCATAAAATATGCTGTGATACACAAGATGAGAAAGAAAAAAATTAATGTTTCAACTGTTCCGATTTTTTATACTCGAACTGTAAGCGAGGTACAAAGAAATCTGAAACAATTGATTGTTTTTAACATAAAAATTGATCCTTATGAGGTGCATTCCGTAATGGCAGAGGGCGGTGGGAGCGGAGCTTTTCTGAGCTTTTTTTACGTTCGATAATGTTAGGAATGAGGTGCTAGGAGGAACTGAGTTGTTTACAATCTCGAATGGACCGATTGACCCTGTTGTCATTTATTAATTCCGCCGATCGAAAATGATCAAAATAATCGCGGAAGGCGACTAAAAACAACTGTATCCATGTAGCATCTAATTATTACGACAGCTCCAAAACAATTTCGCATGCGGCATATTGTAGCACAGGTCGCCGGCATGGGCTGCGTTCCAAAATTCCACTCTACTCCGCTCAATTTTTACTCTGCTCTACTCTGCTCCAAATGTAAATACCGAACGCACCTATCGTCGATCGCGCCTGACATCAGGCAACCCCGACGAATTACTCGGTCGGTAAACGCTGCACGACCCTCGGTCAGTATCAAGTCTTGATATTTCGACTTTCGATCTCTGTCTGAACGTATTCGACTATCGATACGAGAATATTGCGAGTCGCTGGCGTCACCGATCGTATATCGTCGCTTCAAGCACGGTCGCTCACACACACTCGAACGGCGTTGTTTTGTCCATTCGGTAATATTAGGCGTGCGCGACGACTGCGTGTGTGTGTGCTTTGATACCCGTCGCAGGCGGCAGCTCGTCGGGTGGTAGAAAAGTGAAGTAGATACGATCATCGTGGGTCTCGTTCTGCGGTTAGGAAACCGACTACGATCAAAAAAACAAAAAACAAAATAAAAAACTCGCTAAAAGTTTATAGTTAATATTTTATAATAGGTACGAACATAAATAATAACGTTGTGATGGCGTTAAACCCGTCATACGAAGCCATCGGCAAGGGCTTCGTCCAACAGTACTACGCGCTGTTCGACGATCCCGTCCAGAGGCCGAATCTTATTAATATGTACAATGTGGGTACCGAACGGATATTATTACTAACCTCGCTTCGCCTTAATTCTGTCCCGTATCAACCGAAATTTTTCACTCTTTCGCAGACCGAATCTTCCTTCATGACCTTCGAAGGACTCCAGATCCAAGGATCTATCAAGATCATGGAAAAGCTGACTGTGAGTAGGAAACGAAACCCACGAATTCAAATATCTGACGTTATCGCATCTTTGTTACAGAGCCTAAGTTTTCAAAAGATTAATAGAATAATAACTGCCATTGATTCCCAACCGATGTTCGACGGCGGCGTGTTGATCAACGTTCTCGGCAGGTTGCAGGTGAGAAATCGTCGATTATTATCTAAAAACTTTGTAGATTGACGGACAGTTGCTAAGTTCGAACTGATTTAGGTCTGAATGCGACTCTTTATCGCTGCTTGTTTGCCATATTTTATTTTTTTACATTCATTACTGTGTGAAAGTTGGATTGAAAAGTAGAGAAAAAAGAGAGAATGAAGCTATTTACCGTCTATCGAGTGATTGATTGTCGATAATTGTCAGACTGACGAGGATCAGCCCCACGCTTACATCCAGACATTTGTGCTGAAGGCTATCGGCACCAGTTTTTTCGTTCAGCACGACATCTTCAGACTAGCGTTACACGACAGTGTCTAGATCGTCGTGGCGACGATTTTCGTACAGCTACGTCTTCGTTACCGCGAGTACAGGCAAGCTCAGCTTTCTTCTATCAGTCTGACCCCCGCTTGCCTCCCGTACCACGATTAATATTAACACCGAAATGCGATACGGTTGTTTAACGTCACTAACGTCGCCCCGCTTTTTATTTTGTCACCAACAATTACAGCAAATAATGCCTAAAACAGATCTTAGCTAGCAACTGACTGATCGAAGCACGTTTTTTAATCAGAGTTTGAAGTAGAGTTAATTTTGATTCTGATTATAGGCAGACGACGATCCCCCGCACGCTTATTCTCAGATATTTGTGCTGAAGCCACTGGGCAATTCGTTCTTTTGTCAACACGACATCTTCCGTCTTGGAATTCACGACACCGTGTGAGATATATCCGTTTGAAAATTTCTTGTACGTGCTTGATATAAAGACAAGTGAGCCCACTTGCTCGCTTAAAAGCTTTCAAAGATATAAGTGAGCCGAATCCATCTCTCCTTTGCGAAAACTAGGAATTAAGAAATTAATAATTAATAACAACGTCACTTTGTCACAGCACGAAACGCTCACATTATCCCAATGGATATATCACTGTTTCTTATTTTTCTTTTTCTTTTTTTTTTTATTATACATAGAATTTCTGCTTGTCTTATAAACGTGGCCACCAAACAACCAATTTTAACAATACAAGTAAACAAAAGATGAAAAATAATAATATCAATAATAAAGAAACAACAAGATCAAGTGTTCGGTTTGTTTATTCAATTTCCTCATTGATAATCGTTCATCATTCACGGCTGGTTTAATTACACTGATTATTCTTATATTTTTTGTGAAAGATTTTTTCAGTTCGCGTTAAAACATGTAACTTTTTTTTTTAATCTTTCTTCATTTTTTCATTCTCAGTAGAAGATTAAATAACGAAAACGAACAATTATTGTTATAAACATTCTGTAATACCATAAATGGCCTATGTATTTTTATAAATTAGAAATTGTATGTTAAAATATAAAATATGTATCTAATAATACAAAATTTTGAATTATCGATCCCTCATCAATATCTAAATGCGATTATTATCCACGCAGAATTAATTACATTTAATGCAGTTTATTGTTTTGTTCATGTCCCAGGATCGGTGGTAAAATAATTATTTATCATCCTTCACTGCTCGCTTAGCAATTAATTCTCCGCTTTAGACCTTATTGATTGAAGCGACCGAAAATGTTCAACACTTGTAATTCTTCATTATGAAAGAATATAAGAGAATATTGTTAATTGGCATATGAAATATAATTTCTGGCTAACACAATAATATCAATAAAAAGAAAGTAATAAAAAAAATCTTATTGTACAGTTCGCTACACAGTAGTAAATCTAGTCTAGGTATACAAAACGTTCGAGCTCTAAAGATTCCCTCGTTTTTCCTGTTCGAGTTCAATCGCTTCGAACAAAGCCTGGAAATTTCCAGCTCCGAATCCCTGATCAAATAACAATAAAAATTTGATTAAAATCTGTTTCAAGGAGCAAAATTCACGGTTATTATTATACTCACGTTGAAGTTGTAGCGCTGAATAACTTCTATAAACAGCGTCGGCCTGTCCTGCATGTTCTTTGTAAATATTTGAAGCAGGTAACCGTCGTCGTCGTAATCGATGAGGATCTTCAATTTCTGAATATTTTATAAAATGGTAACGTTATCAAAGTCGTTGTTGCAAGAAAAAAAAAAATTTAGTACCTGCAAGACACTCAAATCCTCCGCAATCTGGACTCTGCTGTCCTTAAGACGTTCCCTCAACAAGTCGTAGTAACTGTCCGGCACATCGAGAAACTCCATACCCCTCGCGCGCAGACTTTCAATCTATAGGATGTTTAATCTATCACCAAAATTCAAATCAGGAGCAATTCTAAATAAAAATATTGTCTTACAGCGGCGATGATGTCCCTCGTGTTCAGAGCTATGTGCTGGACTCCAGCTCCGCCGTAATATTCAACAAACTCTTGAATCTGAGATCGTTTTTTTCCTGCCGCCGGTTCGTTTATGGGTATTTTAACGGTCTCTTCCCAGTTCGTCATCACAATAGATCTCAGGGCTGAAAACTCGGTGTGCAATTGCGTGTCGTCTATGGACCAGAATCTGTGGAATTGGAGACACTGTTCGTACCTGAAGAACCAGAATCACGTCGAATAAAGAAAAGAACTGAAAAGAAACAAACAGAATACCGAACACTAGCAGTCGTACCATTTTGCTACGTTCTCCATCTCGTTGTCCGGCTGATTTCCAACAACGTGATCGACGAAGTCTAGCTTAACGGGCGGGCTGCAATCACAAGATCAATTGATAGACTTAATTCCTCCTACAACCAAGTCATGAGTCAAGCCCTAAAAACTTACAGGAGTTCTGCGATCGGGTCCTTCTTGGCAATCTTGAAGCCTGGGAGGAACGGGCCCGAGTATTGACTCCGGTCCACAAACGTATGCTGCGTGTCTCCGAACTGTAACGATATAAACGCGTTATTGTTATAGTTCAGTCTTCTTAAGTAACGTCGTTGGAACTCACAGTCTTAACAGTGGCGAACCGGACGGTTCCAAACTCGTCCCTCTCTTCCCACACATCGCGCACGATTTTTGCTCCACGTTCTTTTGCGATCTGTAATCGAATGCGTTTGATTACTCCTTCGGTCAAATTGTTTCACTCGGATGAGACGCACCTTGACGATGGCGGGGACGTCTTGAACCGCAAACGCAACGGTCCTGACTCCGTCACCGTGCCTAGAATGCTGAACCGCCATTTCCTCGTTGTTAGATTCGTACGCTGACTCGAATACAAAGATAATCTGAAAATGAGGGAACTGATGCGTTTACTGTCATCTGGATTCTGGCATCGGAGGATCGATCGTCGATACCTTATTTTGTCTGACTGCGTGCGATGCCTTGTCCCGCATGCCAGTCTCCAAACCACGGTAGCCCAGGGGCTCAAACCCCATCCTTGCGCAGTAGAAGCTAGCCGCCTATCGAATAAACGAAAAATTGTGATTATTCTGTGTTATTGTCTATTTTTCATTTAAAAAAACTACCGATTTCGTACCTGCTTTGCATTTCCAACCCAGAACGTCAAGTGGTCGAAGTTTAAAAATTTACCTCCTCGGGGCTATAATACCAAATTCGAATTTAATTCAAGCATCTGGCTCGGCGCAGACGTTAAAAGTTCAGTCGTTACTTACTTTCGGTCCTTTGTCCGTGTAAGATGTCTGCAAGGGATTGAAAATTTAGTATAAACTCATATTTTCTTATTTCCACTAGTGAAACCGAAGACTTACCATTGTGGAGAGACTCCGATATGATTGTGTTGATTACGATTCTTGTGAGGAAGTTGAACTGCGCGAAGGACAGAGTCTGTCCGTCTTTTAATGGGAAGATCGCCGATCGGGGGGTCGATTCTCATTGGATGACTCCGGAGGCTTGTTCCAAGTAACATTATTAACGATCTGTCTAGAGCCTCGCACTGGTTTGTCGGATCCTGATCATGAGACGCTTGGCTGATATCCCGCATATTTAAACTTTAACGCTCTCTGCAGATTCGCTATTCAAGATTTTTTCAAGTTATACGACATTCCCTGATTCTGTACGAATAACTATCGATCCATAATTAGGATCAGTTATTTTTTAAATCTGATTCTGTACACTGTCTTCAATTTTAAAAAACATGCCGTAAATCCAAAGGAGGGATAAAAAGAATTTGTATCTATCCCATTGTCTAGATTCAACGCAAAGCAAGACAGCAAAAAAAAATAAATAAAAAACGCTGAATCTGATTTCTTTTTTACAATTTTACAATTCATAATGTATTTTTTTCCGTAATTCTGTGGATTCGTTGAGTGAACAAAATTATATCCGGGTAATTAACGAGTGTCAAATAAATCTACTTCTTTTTTGTTAAAGATTCTCGTAGATAAATTTACATTTATATCTCAGTTTTTATATTCTTGATTTTTCTAGAAAGTGTTATTCAATTTCCGGGTTATCAAATGTCATATTGTACTTCGATCTCTTCATTACTATTCAAAATGTGTTGAAAATTTACTAAAATTTTTCGACCTTCCAATTGGCCGATATTTCCCCCCTCATTTCAATTGATTTATCATTATTTATCTCGAAGAGGTAAACATGTTGTGAAAATTTCTTCGATGCCTTGTTTATCACACATAATTTATGTATCTAATTACAATATTCAAATGATCGGAAACAAGCCTAACTGCAGATTTATCACACCCAAAGTTTGATCTCTTTTATAATTTTTAATAATTTTCCTATTCGTTTTTATTCTAGAATCAATGACATCACTAATTTTTTTATATTTCAATCCTAATATTCGTAGATTGTAGGAGGAAATAAAAGGTCTTCCTGGCATTTGCGAATGAAATCGCACTTGGAATGTTCACGTGAACGCGACATAAAAATCGCTGATATCAAACTGGAATCACTCGCCATACCTTCGCTATGGTAAACATTGAAACCAGTTGACACAAACAAGTTGAAGGTGTGACCGGTTGCTATCAAAATGCTAATTAACTTGATATTCTGGAGGCTCGACTGACGAGCCTTTCTATAAACTCACAGAATTCTCGCTTATTCACTTACTCATAACGAATGAATAATTTTACAGCTATCGTTTCAAACTAAAATTCAACTATCTTACAATATCGATTCCGATTCTGTGTCCATCATTATAGACTATTCGATTATGTAGAAACGATGAGATTTACAGTACGTCTTTATTTCTAGTTTCGAAATTAAATACAATCACGTTTGAGAACGTGTAATACTCGATAATAGTTCCATCGTCGATACAAAATCGTATCCACAACGGTTGCCTAGACCTAATGATAACGAATCATGTACAAAGCTCACAGTTAAAAAACATGGTCCATAAAAATGTCAATTTGGCAAGAATTAGAAATATACATATACAGCAGCGCCGGCTAAATCCAAACAGTCAATTACGAATACAATTAAAAAAACTAGCAGCTCGCGTGAATTAAGTCTCTTTCAAGTATCATGGAATGATAAAGTACTGCTCCTTGAACTGTACAGGAATTCTCGTTCTAATCGAAACAGCGAATAATAATTGAGTACAATCTGTATCGTTTTCAAATTCGTACAGACATCGTTTCTTGCTAGACTCAAGAATTAATAAAAATCCAAAGTGCCTTTAGCATGATCTTGACAATTATCCACACCGTTTCCATCAGAATCACACGTTTCTGTTACAAAGAAACAAAGAACAAGAAAAGAAGAAACAATCTCTTCTTGTTTACAACAAAACGATGCCGTGGTCTCTCTCCAGTCTTCGTTTAGCCTTCAGAGGAACGACGCCCATTAGATCAGCAGGCGTGGGTAATCCGCCGGTCATGTTAGGCGCCATTGCTTGCTGATAGAAAACCTGTAGTTTTCCGCACTGGTATCCGTAGACGACAGTGTCCTCCGTTCTGTGAAGAGAATCGCCAAGATTACACACCGTTTTATCGCTCTAAAGAATTCCTTGCTCACCTCACTATGATATCGGTCAAGTTATTAGATCTGCTGAATCTGTCGTGAAGAGAAGATACTATGTCTATCTCCGTCACGCCCCAGAGACCCGCGCGATGCACCGTATCCCATTCCGGATCCACGCTCAGCACGCTGTACAGCTCTCTGCTGTCCGTCGGAGGCAGCGGCTCCAGACACCTTTGGAGCCCCGATTCGAGTTTGGCGAGAACTTGGACGCAGGTTTCCCACTGTGGAAGGATTATTTGTTATAGAATTTCGCATTGAAATAGGGAAGATTTCTCGGCTACTGACAAGAGAATGTACGAGGTCTCGATTGTTGCCGACATTCTCTTCCATCAGAAGGACTAGGACCATGTTCTGCTGGCCGCAGAGAAACAGTTCGACCTTTTCGAGGCAGCTTTCTTCCTTCTTGGAAGATATCCAGTCCTGGTCAAGGTCCTCTTCCTCGTCGCTCGCATCCTCTTTGCTAACGGCGTCCAGTTTGCTTCTGATCATTTGATTAGTCGCCGTAGAGAAACTCGAGAGGTCTCTGAATTCGCTGGGCGTCGTTTCCCGGCTGCAGAATCCGCTCGTTCTCTCGTCCGCCAGTAAACTCAGCTTTGACATTAGCGGCGTCAGCTGTAGACCCTCGAGTTTTCTCTTCTGAGGCAGGTCGAATATGCTACCCGACTCGGAGGTAGATTTCTGCCTGCTACCATCCTCGTCGGGAGTGTTCAATGACTTCAGAGGCAGACTCATCGAGCGACGATACATTTCTTGCTTGGTCTTCTTCTCCATCGTTACATCGGGTTCGGAAACGCCGCTGTGATCCGACTTGGGTATAATTTGGCGGTCGAGGCCTTCCATCATCGAAGATTTTTCCTCTTTGGAAATGGGAAATTTATTGAAGAATTCGTTCTTGAAATCCGGGTCTTCGGTGGAGCCAAGCTCTTGGTAATGCGTGGCGACGTAATGATCGTACAGAGTCCTAGACACAGGCAAACCGTCCGATCTGAATATCGGAAAGCAGGGATCTGTTATAGAGTGGAAAAACTGTTTTCCAAGAGTTAGTTTCTCCCGCGGCGAATTATCGCCGTAATCTGAGCACAAATCTTTGTTCAATTTCGGCAGTCCTATGCTGTAGTATCTCAAAGATATTCTGTTAGTGTATTTATAGTCAGTCAGGTCCGGTAGACTGAGGCTTCTTCTATCCGAGGATCTGCCCTTCTTCAGCTTCTCTTTGGGCGGCGCGTTCTTCAGCTTGTTGACCCTCTTGCACCTGAGTGCTTCCTTGACAAGATCCGGAATGTCGCTTATGTTCGTCATCTCGATAGCCTTGTTGTCCGAATCCTCAGCGGCGCTGCATATAGAGACTGCAGTTCCGTGCAACATTCTGTTAACATCCTTCAAAGGAGTCGAACAGACGCTCGGAGTCAGGGGGTTCGCGGCTTTAGGCCGCTCTGGAACCTCCGGAATCCGTTTTGCGGGGGATCCGTAAGTCGTTGGTGGAAGGGACGGGAAGAACGGAGCCGCGCCATTGCTGTACTGCGTAGAGTCCAACTCTCCTTCTTCGGGGACTGTGAATATCCTAGAGGTGTCTCTCTTCATACCAGAGACGCAGGAGTCCTTCGACACTGTCTTGGACAGGTTCTGAAATGTTTACAATCGTCGTATAATTCTTTGGGAGACGAATGAATGGATAAATGCTCTATTATTTCACCTTTTTCAACATCGTCTTCTTCGTGGAAGGATCTAGATAAGAATTATGGATTCTGTCCGTCGCCGAATCCTTCTTCAATTTTGTTAGCTGTCTCCGCTCGATGTAGACCCTCAAGAGCTGGACTCCGACCGGCAGGTCAAATCCAACTCCCACACTCTCCGCCGGGGCCTGAAGATACAAGATTTGAAATTCAGAGAGAATAATGAGCGTGAAGTCTTCAATAAAATCACCTTTATGCGATAGGGGTCGGTTATTATCAGCTGCTTCGTGAGTTCGGCGTTCAGCTGAGTGGCGACGACCCTGAAAAATTAAAATAAGATCGTATCGACACTCCGAAGAAGAGAAAAAGGCCCTTCGTACTTATTATTATAGAACAAGGCTCCGCCTAAGATCCCATTAGTTTCTTGACAGTGTTGCAGGACCTGGATAGCTTCTAGAAAAACGTTGCTCGCGCTCTGAAATAAAAAAAAGACAATGATGGACCGTTAACATCGGACGTAGCTAACAAATATCGATATTACCTTTGGAAATTTGATAGTTGGAAGATTAGAGAACAAGTTGGCACCGTACTGAAGTATCGGAAGATAAGTTTCGAACATCTGATACAATTTCTCAGTCAGTCTGTTCCTGTCGCCGCCGAGGGAGGAGGAAACGGTCTCAAGATCTCGGTGAAAAAATTTCAGAATAGATTCCAAGGTGTCGGCTCGTCTCTCCAGGACCCAGTCTTGAATATTTCTGTCCGTTCCCACGGCCTGAGGAACAAGCAGATAATGAAATACCGATTCTGGCGGTGGAAGAAGTCCGAAACTCACGAGTATGTACTGTCCAAGTTTTTTTAAAACGAATTTACCGCCTTGAAGGGCGATTATTTTTGGCG
Organism: Euura saliciscinereae; assembly: GCA_018420115.1. NCBI lineage: Eukaryota > Metazoa > Arthropoda > Insecta > Hymenoptera > Tenthredinidae > Euura > Euura saliciscinereae. The sequence continues at coordinate 33,575 of JAFFZH010009082.1, read as the reverse complement.
GAGAGAAGGAAGTGCTGAGAAATTGAGTTACGCCCATCAATTGACCGGCCAGAGCGAGTCTCTGAGTGGGAGAAACCCATGCCGGATGAAAATAAACAACGGCTTCGGCAGGGTCGTCTTCTTCTCTCCGACACCTCGCCGTGTCGTAGACGAAGACTATCATCATTTCCCTGTGGGAAATAAACAGAATAACTGAATCGCACTGTACAAAGCCTCGAGTGAGTTATCTGAGTCGTTGAGTGGATCGATCGACGCAGCAAATTATGTTTATAGAAGATAAATCGCCTCCGATTGGAAAAGTAAAGCAAAACAAGATCCCCGGATGTTATTGCGGCTTCGTGTCGTGTAAATATTGTTTACTTTTTAACAGATTCTAAACGTAAGTGGAAAAACTTGAGTTTATCTCTGTCAGTTTTACAAACGATGAAAATGTATCGATCTGAAATTGAATTATTTACACAATGAGGAGACATGAGACGCTCCGACAGGCCTGATTACCGGAATACATTCGTCATCGTTGATAATACGAACAGAGATAAAGAAATCGTTCGTTCTTAGATTATGGACAAATTTTGGGATCCGAACCCCGATCGAAGAGTTAAAAATTATTGAAAAATTTTCAACTCACACTAGTTTGAAATCTGCATTGTCTTTGACAAATATCAAAGAATTATATAAAGACATATGTGTAAATATTTAACGAAGTTTGATAAAGAGAAAAATTAACTGACACGTATGATGTTGTTTCTACCTCTGAGTATATAGAAAAATGAGAAGTAACGATGATCGGAAAATGAAAGAAAAAAAAAAGAAAATGGGGATCAAATAATGATAGTAAACAAATCATTATCACATCACGCTGCGCTACTTTATAATTAGATAACCCAGTTATTGCGTCACAACGACTACAACCACCGTACTTTGCCATGATTGTTTATATGCGATGGATGCCCTCTCCGCGTCGTATCAACTGTCAAACTGTCAGACGTCAGAATTATTTGGTCATTTTTTATCCTCGTTTCTGGGATTTTTGGTCACCCAAAATCAACTCTCGACGATTCGTCGGACATTCGAACACACTTTTAGTCTCATTCGATCCAGTTTTACATGATTAAGGTTTCGTCACGGCGATCATAACCGCAGAACCGGTTCCTTCACGCTCTGGATATCGACTTACATCGGGCGGAGCGACATCTGTTCGATGATTTAAAAATGGCCGAAAGTGCGGAAGGTTTGACAGCCGTTGAAACGACGGAGAAAAGACCGCAATTCGGCAATCGGACACTGAATGAAGATGATAATATATTTCAACACAACGCGTGGTGAGAATTGACGCAATTTTACCCTTTGGGGTTACGGTTTTATCTAATTATTCGTCACATAACCTCAAAATCGTGTTTTCATTGTCGCCACGTGCGTTTGATATTCTACTCATACATTTGACTATTCTTTGTTTTTTTTTTATTATTTGTCTTGTTATTGTTGATTACTGGGCACTCGTGACATTCACTTGACGTTTTTTCTCCCATTTCAGGGATAACGTTACCTGGGATGAAGAGCAGGAGCGAGAGGCTCGGCAGAAGGTTGCTGAAAATTCGACGGTATTGGCGAGCGCCGATCAGATAGCGAAATTTGACGACGAGGCGGAATCGTACTGGGATAAATTCTACGAGATTCATCAAAACAGGTAAAACGGTTTTTTGTATCAAATTATCAAATTCATTCTCTTTGGTTCCATTTCTTCTGTTTTCAGATTCTTTAAAGACAGACACTGGCTGTTCACCGAATTTCCTGAACTGGCTCCTGGCGCAGTGAAAGAGGATCTACTCCGACCTCTGCGATTCCCAGAATCAGAATCTCAACAGCCCGAGGAGGGCGAAGAATCGTCCGGCGAAGTCGCAGCCTCTTCAGGTCTGAGGATATTGGAAATTGGATGCGGCGTTGGGAACACTATCTTCCCGATACTCCTCTACAACACGGATCCGACTCTGTTCGTCTATTGTTGCGATTTTTCTTCAACGGCTATAAATATTCTGGAAGAAAATGAAGCGTATGATAGATCTAGGTAAAAAAACAGAGTCAATCCCAATCCTAACATCGTTACCATAATTCCTTCTCCCAATTCACAGGTGCAAGGCTTTCGTCCTGGACGCGACTCAACAGGATTGGAAAGCACCTTTTGAAGACCAAAGTCTGGACATTGTGGTCCTGATATACGTGCTTTCTGCGATTAATCCAGAAAAGTATGAATTACCGTGTCTTTTAGGCATCCAGTCGATATTTTAATCCTCAGAATACCATGAAACATTTTTTTTCAAACAGGATGGAGCACGTGGTGAAGCAGATTTACCGCTATTTGAGGCCTGGAGGCTTAGTTCTGTTCAGAGATTACGGAAGATACGATTTAGCTCAGTTGAGATTCAAGAAGGGACGTTGTTTGTCGGATAATTTTTACGCCAGAGGAGATGGAACCAGGGTTTACTTCTTCACCCAGGGTCAGCGAGAAGATTAGAAATTAGAAATATAATTAATAACGTTTGTAATGTAAATTTGTTTTCTTTTTCTATTGCAGATGAAATTCGGAACATGTTCGTTAGCCACGGTTTTGTAGAAGAACAGAACATGCTGGACAGAAGATTACAAGTGAATAGAGGAAAAATGTTGAAAATGTACAGAGTATGGTTACAGGCTAAATATCGTAAGCCTCTTTGATGAAATAGATTAATTTTTGTGATATTCTGTATAAAAATTGACGAAGCATTCGTTATATTTTTTTTATTGTAAAATGATTTTATTTAAATAATTGACAAGTACAAATCAATCACAAGACTAGACAGCTACCAATTTCTCACCAATGAAGATTTTTTTGTTTTTTTTTTACGCTTAATAAATGGACATATTTGAAACTTCTTGATTATAGCCTTTTAAACACAGTTAATTAAGTTAATCTTTGTTAACTTACAATGAATTCATATACATACATAATAAGTATTTCAATAATTTTTTTTTATCTTCTTTTTTTGTACTAAACTTTTTCGATTTCTTATTACTTGTTTTTTCGTCTTCATTTTCATATAGAAATATATAATATTGTACCTATCAATACTGGTTCGTATTTATTCATTATATTATTATACATCGATTAACGCATCGATACTCGTATCATGATTTAATTTCTTTTTTTTTTATTCTGACATTTAAAATAACAGATTACCTACTTAAAATTCGACATACATAATTTATACTCATGTATGCCACCGAGGGATGGACGATATGACAATGTTATAGGTAAGTAGACAGATACCAGACACTTGGTAATGTATTACGTTAATTGTAATGATGATAACAATTGCTAATTAAAATAAAAAATAAACATTTACCTTTACACTATTATTCATTTTTTTGTCTTCTATTTACAATTGTTAAAATTCATTGCATATAAATTAGATATTGTTATCCATGCTCTTAAATAATTATACAAAAATATACAATTGAGAAATTAAAATAAAATAAAAGAAAATAATTGATAAAGTTGCGGAATTTACCTGCGATATGGAGACGAGAAAGAAACAAGAAAATTAAAAATCAAACTAAGATTTGAGTAACGAGTTTTCCTTGTGGATTCTCTCCTGCGTTAGTTGGCTCTGTGCAAGGCACTTTTATTGAGCTCCTGAATTTTATCTTAATTTTTATTCCCTCAATGTTCAGAATATGAGAAAACTACAATTTGTATTGATGAATCATTTTCAAATTCATACTTGGCTTCTGTTGACCCTGATTTTCACATTAACACACATTCTAATTAATTTTGGTCCAAGTGGTATCGCATGGTGTCATATCTTATAGTAGAAACAAACTGAAAATTGATCTTTACGAATATTAATGTAAGCTAACAGGTCTTGGTGACGATAATAAGTACAAGTTAAACGTTAATTCAGTTCTACCAGATACTTGGAACACGGGTCGGCGTTACAGGCTTTGTTGAAACTTTACAATTCGCCCTAAATAAATTCTACGTGCGAATATATAATCGGTTTACAAAGATATCACGTGATTCTAAGGATTTTCATAAATATCTACATTCTCCCTAAAAACCAGGTAGAAAATTAGTAATTGTATAATTTATCTCCTCAAATTTTCAACGAGTGTTTCAGATATGAAAATCGGATCCTAGTTCAACCTGACGAGAAAAAAAGCTACAATTAGTTTTCGTGTCAGTTTTTATAAACCCCTAAACGTTATTCTCGATGAGTTTTCTCTACCTATTATAATAATTATTATTGTCAGGGTACAAAACTATACGATATCGACCTCTGCTTATCCGAGTATGAAAAATAATAACGGACGGTGAGAGTCGACTATGGCATTGCGTTTGAACCAGCAGATTTCAAACTATCTCATCTGCTAAATTCCGGCAGTGGTTTGGCAATTCCTTCCGTGTACGCCTTGTGAACAGCCTCGCAAACGAATCTGTACTGACTCTGTAACGTAGAAATAATGATTGTGATTAAAAAGCTCCAAGGGGTTTACAGAAAATTCAAAATATGCTCACAGCATTCTGTATCATCATCGCTCTCTGATCCCTCATAGAACGAACAATGTCCAGAGGATAAACCGGCTGGTTGGCTTCCATGAGGCAGAGAGCAGTCTCCATCAGAACCAATACTCCGGTTCTCCCGATCCCCGCCGAACAGTGAACAACGGCTGGTTCAACCATTCCGGTACGAGCAGCCCTGACCCGTTCTGTGAAAGTTGTGAATTGTCTCCAGTCGCTGGGAACGCCGTGATCCGGCCAGGCGCAGTACTGCATGTGAGTTATGTCCCTTTCTTCGCCCGTCTGAAACCGGAAATTCAATTAATAATTGCTTTTTAACGGATTATCGAGGAATCTTTGGTGAATTTACGTTAATATCGCGGAGAATAAATTCTCTGAATACGAAAGTGTCCTCGACGTTCTCAGCGGTCGATGTCAACGTCAAGTTCCTAAGAGTCAGAGTCTCGTTGAGGGCTGGCCAGTACTGGTGGCACTTTGCCCTGCCTCGTTCAACCAGAGTCGTGAGCATTACGACCAGAGTGCTTCCCGCTTCCAGAACCATTTGCCAAAAGTCTGCAACGGTAGAGGAAAGCGGTCCCTGAGTAGCGATGTAACGATTGATTATTCCCGATCCAGGTATCTCCATATTCACATAATTCGCGTTTATGTAGTCACCGTTGATACATCCCATCAAAATAACTCGGGTCACGTCATCTGTGGATAAAAATATGTTTCAATATTTTCGTTACAATGATGTGAAAACGCAAAAAATTGTCTATAACTCACACGGAGAGATGTCTCGATACCGATTCTTGTTCTGATTCTCCGGTTTCTTAGATTCGAGCGAGACAAGCTCTGGATTTTTCCTGTACAACTGCTCGTACTGCGCTATTAGAGCTCCGCTAGCTATGCCGTCGGCAAGCAGTAGCATCGACTGAGCAAGAGCCCCGGAACCAACGGCTGCGTGTGGCGCGTCCGGAACGTATCTGTAGAAGCAATAAGAATGAAAATAACAGTTCAATTTTGATTAAAACGTGTTATTTTTACCTATACGGCGGTTCCTCTTCGGAAGCTTCGTCGGTACCAGCTTGCGCGTTATAAAGAGCGTTTGGTCTGACTGTCAGAGTGAGTTCGCCGCTTCCAGAATCCCGCGATTGTCGTATCAAGTTAACCACGTGTTCGTGGAGCATTCCGTTCACGTCAATTCCATTGATGCAAACTACCTGATTTAACGGATCAAAGCGGATGCTTCAATAATTATACATTCAGACAATTCGTTGAATCTCTTTACCTGATCGCCTTCGTTTAATTTCGGATAACATCGGTCAGCGGGGGTGTTGGGCGCTACTCGGGACACCAATATCGGCATATCCAGGTCCAAACCGCCCTTAACGTTGAAGCCGAAACGGCCCTGTTCGTCCGGAGTGAGTCTTATGTTGACTAGACCGTCTTCCAGTATCTGAAAGAAGGTAATTTTTTATCGAGGAATTGTCCAGCGACGAGCAAAGAAGCGGGAGTGAATGATATTCACCTGGGGCGCCGGAGAGCTGGTAGGTTCGCTGTAGTCCGGAAGGTCGTAGATGTTCCTTTCTATCGCATTATCGTCGTCCGCGTAGCTCAAAACTCTGGAACCAAGGATGGGAGAGAAGGCACCGCTCTGCATATGAGTTCCGTTGATCTCCTCTCTGAGGGACAAAAAACCACCCTCACTGTGTAGTTTAATGAACCCGAATCCAAGACCGAAACACCGACCATGCAACACATACAAGCAATTTATTTACCCAGCGATAAAAACGCGGTGAATCGTGCAAATTTGTCTGACCTCTGACCTCGTATTAATATCGTTACACAAAATTCGCTAATATTCGGTTATTCACAATTGTCAAATGGTATACTGACTCGTCGCTAGGGTTTCCCTCGCCCCATGCCTGGCGCGGTTCTCTAGCACCCAGAGATTGAACCTTGTTGTCGTAGGGTCGGGCCGGTCGGCCTGATGGCAGAGCCAATTTTCCTTTGTCATCGACGACTGGCGCGGACGTAACGCCGTGGACCAATCTTTTGCTAGGAGATCTGAATGTGAGCATGAAAATGGTACTTTTTAATCTAACGATACCCTAATCGTAAAAAATGGCACGAAAACACGAAAGACATATTCGAAGAGGATATAGCTATCTAGCAAATGATATTGAGTTAGTTGCTTGGGAATCACTGATCAGTGTCTTTCTTGTATTATAATTGAATAAGATGAGCATCGTCTTGTAAATTATAATTGGAATTTGAATATAATCTCACCTAATGAATGTTCGTTCCACTCTCGCACGATGTTTCCCGTCTTCTACCGTCTGGAACTCGGTGCGCCCCGAATATGTAAATCGACTGCTCAAGGTGAGAGGGAATCGTCTGGATCTCATTTTTGGACTGTGAAGTCTGAAGAAGGTGTGATGCTCGACGCAGGCTTTCCACAAATTTTTAGAACTCCGATACGTTTGCATGTTGAATCCTAGCAGAGTGTCGTAGTTTTCCGACTAGAAATTAATCGATAAATAATTAATTTTCATATCACGTATCGTCAAATTTCTATCAACAAGTGTAAAATTTCAAGTACCTGCTCTCTTCTCAGCTGAATGAAGAACTGTTTTCTTTTGAAAGAAATCTTGACGATTTTAGACCACGAAAATACGTTTATTCTAATATTATTTTGGAAGACGACTAAGCCTATGGAAGTAACGCCTAATTGAATCTCTTTATTCGTAGAATCCTGTAATCAGAAAAGAAGACAATCTTAGATTATTCAATCGCGATAGATGCTAAAAACACGACTAAATTCGTACCCAAGGCTTCGAATCTGACCCATAATCTTATTCCATGCCGTGCACTAAAAGTTTTGTTCAAATTATACTCGAAATTAGTATTTTCTAAATATAAAAACAAATGAGATGATATTTTATAATCCCGATATCGAATAGACATGCGTTGATGAAAATATGCATACGATACGCTCTTGTGAATAGAGTGAAAACCACATGATGACCAGAACAAATACAACGGCAATCGTGCATACCCTTGCCTTATGTAACTCGACTCCGTACATGTCCAGTCGTTTGGCATGATCCAGGAAATTGAATTCCGCATCGGCAGGCAGCTGTCCCCTGATTGAATTAAACAATTCAATTACAGCGTCAATTGTACAAGATAATCGGAAGTTGAATGAGTTTTGTTGCTAAGAAGACGGCTAACTTACTTGTGAAGTTTATGTAATTCTGCAATCTTCTTTTCCATATCTTCAGTTTGTCCCGGAATCAGTTGAAGCCTAGATAGATAACCGGGTCCATGCTCCTCCGGGTGATAATCCCCCAGCTCGGCTGTAAATAACAACGAATACGCGTAAAAAGGAGAATCCCTTCGACGATCGAGACGTGTAGTAAATTTCGTTACATTGAACCGTGTAGCTAGCGATGAGGCAAGCCGTGCTGGGAGGTAGTTGAAGTCTTCCTTGCAGAATGTCCCTCCTAATTTGGAGATAAAACTGATACCTGGTGTATTCTTCCTGTAGCTTGCTCGGATCTGATACGTAAAATTTGACTCTGAAAAAGAACTGTCCACCTGTTGACAGAGGAAACGGTGTAAAATAGATCCGTTGTTCAGTCTAGTTTTTCAAAATTCAGGATTCAAGAGTAAACAATATTCCGTGGCTCTAAAAATACGATCTTTACCCTTACTTCTTATTTGCTTCTTCACTGGCTTCGCAGGATCCAACCATCTCTGTAACGGTAAAAATATCGCGTTAAAATCAGAGCAATTTGCAAACCACGTCGCACACCCACCATTATATCCGGATTCGGACAGACCGAAGGTGTGGCTCCATTGTCGGTGTATTGGAGGCCAAAATAGTCCTTCTCGATTAATTCCAAGTGTTGATAAACGAGGTCGAGAAGCACCTGGCCCTTTGCTCTTTTCTGAAAATTGTGAAAGTGGCGGATCAGAAGAATGTAAAGAATGTTACAACCGGTGGTAAAAACTACTAACATCCAATTGAAAAGTGTGCTGAGTGTCGTCGAGGAATACAACCGTCGCCGATAGCGACTTCAGTCTCCGATCACGGGCCAGTTCCGCTCCTCTTACGTGGTAGCTCCCGCTGGAGCCACTCAAAGCCCTGCGAGACACGCTTTCGATCATATCGCTGAAGCGAAAACGACTCAACCACCTTCTCGGTACCACCTCTCTGCCTCTCCAGCCACCTGAACATCGTTATTCGTATCAAACAAAGTTTATGCACGTCTGTGAAGTACTTAATCAGTCGTGGTTAGTCTTTTTCAAATTCTGGTTCATGAGAATTTAGCGATGATGATGTGATAAAATTAATTGACGATCGATCGATGATTGGTTATAAGCGATTGATAATTTTAGTAATAAAAGCCTGACACAACAACAACAACAACAACAAAGAATTTTTGTTTTTTAACAAAAAAAAAATGAAATGAAACTGATGAGATGAATTAATATTGTTTGATGAGAGAAAAATAAGAAGAAGAAGAAGAAGTGTTTTGTGTAATTACATTCTGCAGATGTCATTGGGACTAAATTTACTTAAGAGGTTTTTTTTTTTTTAGGTCAGTGATCCAGAGTCGGTATTACGTAACCGAACGAGACCCCCATCGTCTCAATCCGCTATATAAACCAGTAGCATTTTTAGTGCCAGAGTAGCATAATTCTCAAAATAGTTTCAGATTTAAACTAGTAAATGTATAAAGAAAGAATATTAAAAAAAAAATGTATATATATTACTTTAAATATTACATCATTCCTTCAGACTCACATTCATGATATACTTTATATTTTTCAAATTTGAATATTTCTTTTTCCTAGTTCATTATCTCTTCTTTTTTCCTCTATCGCATCGAGGTATTCGAGCTGAGATGCAGAGAGAGGGAGAAAATATATCCTATACACACTAGAAGCAGCGTGTGTCGATCTCGTACAGGAAACGTGAGTTATTAATAATTCAACGCCGGTCCAGCAGCGGCAGTCCCCCCGAAACGAAAAAGGAACTCGACCCTCCTAGTTTCGCAATTCGCACTAGCGTCCACTTGTTGTTATTTTCATCTCGTATTCTCATTCGTCCCTTTATCTTTAACGACTCCGAATACAACCTGTTATTAGCTCGCGTAACGCGGGTAGCAGCGCAGAGGCAGCCTCAACCTCTCATCGTCAGCTTCCGTGTTTACGAAACAACGAACGCGACAGTCACTTTTATTTCATTCAATTTTCACGGTTCACTTGTTTCGGCGTTCACCGACTCATTGACAAGTGGTTTAAATTTTTTCACGCACACACACACACACACACACAGCATAGGCGGAAAGAGAAACGTGAGAATCAATTAAGCGAACGGATGAGTCATCGCGTGTAGCGTGAAACAACGCGAGGGGTAAATACGAATTAGGGTAACTAGATACACTTTATTCAATGAAACGCGAGTTGGGAGAACGACGCGATACCGACGGGGTTTTCTCGTCTTCTTGTATTTTCTATCTGAATTTTTAGCGATTCGGTTGTTTAAAAATTACGATAGAGTCACACTTTCACTTTTTAGCCCCTCGTATTTGATCCAGAAAGGAGAAATTCTCGGGTTAAATTAACGGGAGGATCGGTTGTAGATAATAGATATATGAACGCCACAGAGGAGGCCTGTGCTAATCGACGACTGTCAGAAACCGAGGGGCTTTCGTATTTTATTGCGCGAGTTCTGGCTCCGTTTTGTGCGAGACACGTGTGTGATCGTTGTTCAACGCAGGTTAAACAGCCGCTGGTATCGCAGCTCTGACCGTATCCACGTATTTTTTCATTATTTACACGATTATTATGTACACTATTTTTTTAATCACTATTTATAACGTAAAATAAAGAGCTCGAAAACCGACCCTCACGTAACACGCTATTGTTAACGCTATCGAACGACATGAACCTAGCCACTGGCTCCGACCGACGACCGATAATCGACGTGCGCGCGCAACTTGGAAATTTAACTCGTCTTGATTTCGAAACCCGCGAAATTACGAAACGTTTGATCTTATTATCATTATTTCAGTTTCATTCAGCCGTTATTATGATCAACGAAATAAAAAAAAAATTCCTCGTCCTTTATTTTATTTCCTTGCTTCGCAATAATTACATAAATACACAGAAATTGATTATAAAACGGGTTTTGAAAGTCTGCAATCTCATTTTTGTACACTAAAAGTGGGTAGATGTGAATAAAAAAAGATCGAATCGGGTCCAATTTTGTTTATTTTAGTTCTCGGAATAAAAATTTTAGATTCCACATCGTAGTTTTGATTTACAAACCTCCTTTTACCCCAAGAATCCTAGAGCAGCCCTTTTGTTTGATTTATAATATTGCAAGAAAAAATAACGTTTATTTTATTTACACAATTTTCTATCTTCTATTACTTTTTCGTCTTTTCTTTATAATTGTACAATACTCCGATCCGCGGTATTGCTAGCTCTCGGACTGCTCTTTGAGATACGATTTCACATAGTCCCAAGCCTTCTGGACCTGTTTCTGCGTTACTTCGTGCGACCACATCGTGCAAAGCACAACGTTTGCTATTTCTAATTGATCGTTATTACTCGGCTGGGCTTCGACGCGCAGTTTTGCCTCCGATTCGGTCAATCCATTCCTCTCAACGACTCGCTTGATTGCCTGGATGGATAAACGGATAAAATTACCAGAGCAGTCCTTCATTCTCTGAACGTCGATTTTTACCTCTTCCTGGGGGATGATGCACGTCCATACTTCATGGCAGACCGGATACCACCCGGCCTTGACAAGAACTGCGGCTTCCATTACGATGATATCATTTCCCTGCTTGTGCAGTATATCGATTCGTTTCTTTGCTTCGTCCAGAATAGCGGGCCAGACCAGACTGTTTAATTTGTCTAATTGAGCCTGGAGACGAGATGATCGTATGAATTTTTGAGGGACTAGAAAACTAGGGATGATAAAATCTTACTTTATCATTGAAAACAATCGCGCTTAGAATTTTTCGATCTATAAGCCCTTCGGGACTCAGTACTCCTCTTCCAAAGTTTTCAACGATTATATTAAAGCAGCTTTTGCCAGGAACGTAGAGGTCGTGGGCTATGTGGTCGCAATTGACCAAAGAGGCTCCTAGCTTCTCCAGTTTTTCACCGACCGATGATTTTCCGCTGGCTATACCTCCGGTCAGGCCAATTATGTAAGGTTTCAAAGGCTTGCCCTTCAAGTTCTGTGAAAAAACACGAATAAATATAGTCTTTGATCCAAAAACGACGAATCGCGTGAATGATACTCACCGGTTCCTTGAGCCTCGTTCCCAGCAGCCTCATCCTGTAATTGCTAGAGCTAATTTTAGTCTCCTCGTGTTCCTGATAGTACGGATCATCCTCCAAGTTGATCACATCAATGGCGAGTTTGTTCAACCCCTTAGCTGCCCTGGCTTCGTTAATTTTATCCGCGCCTCTGACAGTCTCTTCGCTGACTACGATCATCTCAAAGGAAGGATCGTCCTTGGTGGGTCCGTAGAGATCCTTGATTGACAGAATATCGTACGTCAAGGAAGGATCTACGTCCGTCAGAAACTCCTTAACGTCCCTGATCCTCTTCTCCGTGGGTTCGATGAGCTCCCAGAGAGTCTTGGCTGGAATTTGACGAAGAAGAATTCGTAAAAGGCGCCTGAATACCGACCGGACAGTGAAATGGAACAATAAATGCTTACAAAGTAACATGTTGACGTCTGTAACTCCTACCGTGAGCTTTCCGCTGCACCTAAGAACCGCCTGACTCAGTAAAATCTTATGTCCGTTATGAAGTCTATCAAAAGTTCCTCCCAGAACGACGCTCTTGTAGACCAGATCGTCCGTCTGCTCCGTTTCTTCGATCCTCTCATTCTCCGCGTCTACCCTGTCGTCGTCGCAGGTGATGAAGCTGCACCCCATGCAAGTATTGGCCAGATAATCCTGAATGAACGAGGTGGCGTCGTTCTTGCTGTAAGTCTGATCGAATATCACCATCTCGACGGGTTTGTTGGTGTTTATAACCGGCGAGCTTGGATTCTTTATCCCTGAGAGCAGGACTCTGACGTCCAAACTCGGAGAGTACGACGAAGCCATCGAATATATGCGAGATATCGTCTGTGCGTACCTCGGCCCCTGCCATCGAGGTTTGTAGTTGCCCGACAGGAGGAGGTTCCGCTCCGGGAAGTATTGGATGTAGAGGGTCTTGAGGACGTGTTCCTTTATCACCGGCAAGATCTTCGATACTTTTGTGGGATTCGTTAGTATGAGGAGACCAGTGTTCACCATTTTCTCGCGTCTCTCTCTCCACATACGGACTTAACCTCAAAACCGCGATTCTCGTGCCTGCAGTCTATGAAATCGAATATCGACGAGTTTTGATGAGATGTTGATTAGACCGGGGTTTTCGAGACCCGAAACCATCAAATTATCGATCAACCCCTTTTTTTTAGTATATTGAAGCCACTCGGACGATCGACAAGTGTCAAGTCACTCACACATGTCACTTTCTCAATTATGATCGAGGGTTTAAAGTCCACTGGGATCGTGGAGGTTTTTTGTCGAAAAGGAGACAAAATCGACTGTCGAATTGTTAATAAAGTCTCCCCAGTGTTTTATTTGTTCTAATTTAGTTGATTGATAGGTTAAAAAAGCCGTTTTATTGCGAAAACCGTTGCACAGTTCTGTTTTACCGACCGAGTAGAATCGAACCGATTCGTTCTTTTGAATGCATCGTCTGCTACCAAACGGCCCTGCACGCTGTCGTTGTTTAGTGAAATAAAATGTGATATTTATACAATAATAAGACAAAAATATGATCGATATACGTACGAAAATCCCGAGCTACAGCAACCTGACGTCTTACGATTTTATATTGACCGGATTGAGAGAGTTTCTCATAGAAAAAGACGTGACCTTATTATCGCTATGGGCAGTGTTCATCATAGTCTTCACTCTCTCGAGTATCATTATCCTCCTAAAAAGTGAGTATACCGCTTATCTCTCTCGGAAAATCTCAGCTATCGTCAATTTCCCCCTTTTATCTCGCACAGGAAAGCACGACGAGGTATTTTCCTTCCCGGAGGATCAAATTCTTCCTACACCCGTGCAGAGGTACGACTACGCGGACTATGAAAGGGAGGAAAAATCCAGCGTCGTAAACTACAAGCATTTGCTGACGCAGCTTCACTACGTTACAAGCGTAAGACGAATACAAAGGTTCGCATCGATCCGACGGATAATTGAACGTTTCGCTTTATTCCATTTTGCAGAAGTGCAAAGACAGTCGTTACGCCTCAAAGTGTATCAGGCTGGTCCGAGACTGTCCGTACTTGGTAAACGTTAGCCTGGAACCCAGTGGGCTCACTCCGTTTCAAAGAGTTTGTTACAACGGTCACACGTGTCTGGTTGAATACATGCTGGCTAAAGGTGATGCAATGAAATTAGAATCTTTAGATCATTGTTTTTAATAACGATTATTTTTAATATTGCAGGAGCCAATCCCTGGCTGACTACACAATCTGGTGAAAACGCGCTTTGCCTGGCGGTTTACTATCACATAAAGCACCCGGAGACGGAGGATCTCTCGTGTCTGGATATTCTGTTCAATTCAGGTCCGAGGGACACGTTTTTAATTTTTTGTCCTGGACGGGGTCAAAATTTCGATCGATTATGTGCCGAAAGGCCATAATTCCGAATTTTAAAGTACCGAAGGCAAAATTCCGATTTTTGATTCAGAATTTTGAGCCCGTCCCTTTTTTCTGTTTAGGATAAAGTATCGATACCGTTTCTTTGTTATTAGGATGCACCTTGGACCCGAAGAGCAGATTGTTCGAAGTTATTTTAAAAATGGCTACGCAAGGTTGCCACAAGCGTCTCACAGAGTGGATACTGCTACACGCGAACGTAGCGGCTGCGGACCAGAGAGCCATGTCCGTGCCCCTGGCCTTCAAGAATATCGAAGGATATTCTCAGTACAAACCCGTGTTCAGACGTTAATGTTAAGACAGAATAGACATAGCAACGTAATTGACGTAGGATTAGAATAAGAAAAAATACGTCGGTATTTTTATAAAATAGTTTTTTTTTTAGATCGTAGTTAAATTTTCTTTTTTTATTATAAACATTGTTAAGAAATCGAAAGTTTATGCACATACTTATTTATGTATGTGCAAACGCGGTTGTTATAATTGTTATCAAACGTAGAACCTAGCATAGACAGTAATATCGAATCTAGATCTAGATTTAATACTTTTTCAATTGACTAATTACTTAACGATGACGAATTATTAACTGTACAATTTTTGTCGGATTTAGGCGTTTTATAAATAATTTAAGTATCATGTTAATTATATTATTGGTAAATTAAGGAACTAGAATCACAAAATAGACAAACTCCTGCATACATATACACGTTAAAAAAAACCATCTCGTTCCCTATACTTGCAAAGTACGCAATTTATAGTACAGCCCTTGCTTCGCAACGAGCTCTGCATGAGTTCCGCTCTCCGCGACGGCTCCTTTATCCAAAACGCAAATCTTGTCTGCGTCCTGGATCGTAGTTAGCCTGTGGGCTATCGTTATGCACGTTCTGCCTTCCTTCGCCTCATCCAACGCCGCTTGTACGACCTGCGAAACGATCAAAAGCGTTATTATCATCAGTCGTCGCCTCGAACGCGATTTTAGCACCAAAAATCGCACCTTTTCACTCTCCGCATCGAGAGCAGAAGTGGCTTCGTCCAGCAAAAGAACTTTCGGATTTCCAATCAGAGCTCTGGCGATAGCGATCCTCTGTTTCTGCCCCCCAGAAAGCTGAGTACCCTTGTCTCCAAGCTTTGTATCATAGCCGAGAGGCAAAGACGAGATGAAACTATGTATATTTGCTTTCTTAGCCGCGCTGACTATCTCAGACATCAGAACTTCTCTCGAATTATCACCGTAGGCAATATTTTCGGCTATCGTTCGAGCGAACAAAGACGGTTCCTGGGAGACTATTCCCAGATTCGATCTCAAAGAGGCGAGAGTCACCAACGATACGTCTTTGTTACCGAGTAGCTGTAAAAATACACGTTCGCATTCAGCTTACCAATCTAAATAAGCTTACGAATAAGCTCATGATACTCACAACATTGCCAGAATTTGGATCGTAGAATCGTTCAAGTAATTGAATCGTCGTGCTTTTTCCACATCCGCTGGCCCCGATCAGGGCGACTGTCTTTCCCGCGGGTATTTCCAGATTCAGATCCTGTAGTACTTTGACGTTGGGTCTGGACGGATACTCGAACGTGACAGACTTGTAGTTTACTTGATCTGCGTTTTTCTGTAATCGATTGGATTGATTGTGAGTATTGAATGAACGGTATTCTAGCGATGAATTATCTTACCCATTTCTCTTCATCCGGATTCTGAGGGTCTACTATTTGCGGCTGTCTTTCAAAGAGTGAAAATATTTTCCCAGCAGCGATCAAACCCTTCTGATAGTTTGGCGCGAAGGCTGAGGCGTTGGCGACCATCACAGTTCCCATAATGAGAGCCTGGGCGACCCTGAGAAGTAGAAAAATGTGTTATTCGTTATGAATAACGTCCTTTGGGATGCGTTCACGCACTTGAATACGACGGTGTAGTCCAGTCCTTCGTTGACGATCAGAACTCCTCCGTACCAAATACAAACGGCGTATGCAAAGTACAGAACTGATCTTCCCATGCCAAACACGACGCCACGCAGATGAGTGTTTCGCTTAGCGACCTGGAAGGCGGGTGCCACCTCCTTGGCGTACGCCAGCTGGAACGTTTCTTCAGCTCCGAGACTGATTACCGTTCGAATATTGGTCACTGCTTCAACGGCAATCTGAAATATCGGAATTAATTGGTAAACTGTTACGACACGTCTACCGAATGTATTCACCTTGGTCGACGATCCCAGGGTCGAATGATAGTTTAGAGTCTCGTGGCGAGTCAAGGAGGCTTGCAAGTACATGGATATGAGGATCAGCGGCATAAACGCTGCTCCAACGAGTCCAAGTCTCCACTCGTAGTACATGGCGAGTCCCAAACCGAGGAAAATTGTACTGATAGACTGTATGAGGGTGCCGATTCTCTGGCCCGTTGCTCCTTGCACAGCGGCAGCTTCTCCCGAGAGCTTGGCGCACAGCGCGCCAGTTGCGTTACTGGTCTTGTCAAACCAGGCCATTTCCTGTTTCAACATGGTTCCGAAGGCCAATTCTCTGAGGCGCATCGTCAGTCTTTCACCAGCGAGTCCAAAAACGAATATTTGTATGAAAGTTGCGAGTCCGACCAAGAGGCCAACGCCCACGAAATAGAGACAGTACAAGTTCGTTTCGTTCCTGATCTGAATCTCATCGGTGTATGATAAAATCTGAAAAAAGATAGAAATCAGACTCCGTATTCTGCGATTTGGAGTTGAATCTGAACGCCGATGCTTACTCCAAGGATATCACCGAACAGAATCGCGAACAAGGGCGTAGAAGCTCCGACAACGATGGCGGTGAAACAGGCGATAACGATGAAGTGAGTTTCGGGCGCGTTGTACCGCAGAACGCTCATCATAGAAACTGAGTCTGCCTTCACAACTTCCTCTTCCTCGATCTGAGGGAAATATCGGTATTAAAATCGTCCCCAGGACAGCAATGGACGAGAAAAGTATCATAATTCTAGACACCTTCGTGTTCATAACGATCTTCTCTTCATCTTCGTCGTCTTCATCGTCTTCTTTGTTTTTGACTTGAGCCTTGATCCCCGATTCTTCGAGATCAGATACCTGGGCGGTGATGAGGGAATAGTAATGCTGTTTCAGCGCCATCAGTTCGTCGTGAGTTCCTTCCTCGACCATCGCGCCGTCGGAGAGAACGATTATCCTATCTGCTCCGCGTATCGTGGACAGTCTGTGGGCTACGATGATGGTCGTTCTTCCTTGACTCGCCTGAGGAATAAAGAACAAAGTTTAATCATTTTCGCATGATTTATACCTCCTTCTAATCACCTTCTCCAGCGCGGCTTGTACTCTGGCTTCGCTTCGCGTGTCCAGGGCAGAAGTAGCCTCGTCGAGCAGCAGGATCTTCGGTTTCCTTACCAAAGCCCTAGCTATGGCGATTCTCTGCTTCTGTCCACCGGAAATCTGGGCTCCCCTCTCTCCGACTAGCGTGTCGTATCCCTGTAAATAATTGATCAATGATTGGTATTGAATAGCGACAATCTCTATCCACTATATGATAGACTCACGTTCTGCAGTTTCATGATAAAGTCGTGAGCATTAGCTTCCTTAGCCGCAGCGATGATCTCCTCGTCCGTCGCGTCCTGTTTCCCGTAGCGAATATTTTCAGCTACAGTTGTGCCGAATAATACAGGCTCCTGACCAACTATTCCCATCTTGCTTCTCAGCCAGGCGACATTCAGGTCCTTCAAATTGTGACCATCAAGACTGATCTAAATGCGGATTGAGAATATCATTAGTTTACATTCAGTGTGATAAGATTTCCTTTCCTTCAAATTTACCTGACCGTCGTCAGGATCGTAAAATCTCTGTATCAGCTGGATACAAGTTGATTTACCGCATCCAGATCCGCCGACCAAAGCGACTGTCTGTCCCGGATTGATGGTCAGGTTCAGGTTTTTTAGTATCTGCACATCTATTCTAGAGGGGTAATTAAAGTTGACGTTTCTGAAGTTGATGGATCCGTTGAAATCCAACGGTTTAAGACCATCGTTAGACTGACTGTCTATCGAAGATTTTCGTTCAATGACGGCGAACACCTTGGCTCCTGCAGCCCTGGCGATACCAAAAGCTTCTATGAACGGAGAAGCGGTACCGAAGTTCATCGATCCCATCATAACTGCGAAGAAGACCTGCGAGGGTTTTGAGATTGTTAGAATCGTAGAGAAAATTGCGTGGACGATCCCCGACTCACCGTTATCATGGTAGCAGCGTCGTATATTTGATCGGCAGGATCGAGATTCCTGTCTCTGATGACGAGTCCGACTCCGTACCAGAAGGAAAGAGCGTAGCTGGAGTATATGCAGAGCCAAAGGAGGCCAAAACCGAGCCCGCCGAAGAAACTCCGCTTGACATTATTCTTGTAGGCAAAAACTAAATTCTCGGCGTATCTCTTCAGCTCCAATGCCTGGCCTCCAAAGGCAACGACCGTTCGCATTGTGGATAAAACCTCCTCGGCTATCGCTCCCGCCAACGCATAGGCGTCCATCTCACCACGGGCCAGGCGGGAAGTTAACTGTAAAAAATCGTTTACGTAAGGACGAGGCTATTGAGGTATCACTTCTAATCAGTATCGATATCAGGTACAGATAGAGGAGAGACGGATCAGTTATGTAACTCGTACCATTGCCACTGTTCCAAGAACTAACATCGTAACCGGTAACGAAACCATGCAGACCAACGCAAGTTGCCACCCTTTGACGAACGCTAAGATTATGCTTCCAACAAACGCCCACATATTATGAGCAAACATGACTGCCTTTTCAGAAATTCCATCCTCAAGTTTAGTTATGTCTCTGGAGAGAAGATAAAATTAGTTCACTTTATACACATATGTGATGCGTTAGCTGGGGAAAAACTCACTCCGCTAATCTGCTCGCTATATCTCCGCTCTGGGTGAGATCGTACCAGGCGATTTCTTGGTGCAGCGCAGATTGAAGGTACATGTTTCTTATTCTGTGTATCTGACGCTGTCCGACGTAATTGAACAACATTATGCTGAGGTAGCTGAGAACGAGCATGATTATTCCAAGCATTGTGTTCCAGAATGCAAAAGTGAGAACAGCGTCCATCAGATTATCGGTGTTTCCTGATAACGCAGCCTCTATCAGAGACCCGATTAGGTCACCGTAAATGTACGTGTTCGCTGGCTGGACGAGCCCCGTACCAACGGCCCCGAGGAAACCGATGAAGAGGAGAAATCTCTCAAAAGAATCAGTGTAGCGATACTAAAAAAAAAATGAATCAACGGATGATCGATGAGTTTGAACTGCGATCAGTCTTTTAGATAACAGGAAACTCACCAGGGCGAAAAATCCGATATTAGGATATTCTGGCGGTGGTTTTTTTTCCTTGCTAACTTTTCTGAAATTGGTGATAATTAGTCGTTGGTTGATAATTGGAAAATTACGATCGGAGGGTATCACTCACTCATTTTCATCTTTGCCTGTAAAATCTTGGCTAGATTTGAACGCAGTTATTTTGACGGGATCAACTTTTCCCGTATCACCGCTGCGCTCCAAATCCGGTATGACGAGATTCAATTTTTTGCTATTTTTCATGACGACGACGTGAGGAAAGAAACTTGCACACTGGACGATGCCTCTGTATACGCCAGGTATAAATATGTAGCAGCTAAGCCGATCGGCTATATCTTATCGGTATTTTTTCAGAGATAGCACGCGAGATCCTCAATTGGAATTGAATACCGCTAGTCACTGTGACAATCGAACGTCCAAATTACGCATTCTGTTACGACAGACAATAAATCTTTGTTCTGCATGATGTAAGAACACAGAAAACTTTGCAAGCAATGCAATTTTTCAATTTGAAGATTCCAGATATTATAAATCTGTGAATTGTAAATAATCAACTATTTCGGTCATTTCCAGAGCTTCCAGTAAGATTAATTAATATAGCAATGAACAGTAACAGTTACGTGTGATAACTGTCTCAAGGTGAGTAATTTTTCGTGGTCAGTCTAGCACACGATCGATTTTACAACGCTATCAACGTCTGAATAAGTGATATGAACGAATGAAAGCTGAACACGTTCCAGACAAGCATTGATTCGTTGTGTTATCATGTTCCTAATCAACCTAATCTGTTGATAATTTGAAATCGTTTCAGTCGGTGTGTTTATGCCAAATAACGAAGAAATTTTATTCTGAAAAATACACGATTCCTTATATTTATAAATGAATGTAATATATTATAGTCTAATCACATAGTGCTTTGGATAAACAAGATCAACGCACTATTCTTCTCTCTTATAAAAAAAAAAAAATCACGTGCTTCTCTCGAACGAAAAAAAAAAAATAACTTTGAAACGCACGATGCATTGGAAAAATGAAACAAATTATTTTACGCCAATCGCACGATCAACACTGACGGCGAAATTCGGTAGTATGATGTAAAGTAGAAGTAATACTATGCCATAAGCCCTAGATTATTCGAATATACATATTTTAGACTCGGTGAAAACAAATCTAGGCTTTTCCCATGTTTGAGAGTTCTTTGATCTGGCCAATCAGATACGCGCTGTAGGTCTTGAAGTCCAGCGGCGTGACCGAGACGACAATAGATTTCAATCTGTTCTCATCCTAAAGAAATAAAGATCAATCATAAATACTTTCGGTCAGATAAGACATCGTTTCCTGAATGTGTTTCGCGTTTTTTCACTCACGCTGTAGTTTTCCATCTTGACGCGAAGCTTGAAGAGGAAAGTCTTGAAGGCTGCTTCTCCGAACTTCTCAAGATACACGTCGTTATTGGTCTCTTTGAGCTCGCCGAGCTCTTGGGCAGTCAGTCCCATTATCTTCTCTGCCTCATCGTTGAACGCTGTGACCCACTGGTTGTCCGTCCAGTCGGCAAGATTGATCTAGGATTTTTTAAACCATCGATTAGATAATTCTGACTGGATTTTTTCTTCATTTTCATGAAGAAAGTAAACAAATATGAATACTCACGCTGGCCAGTAGCCGATATTTGAAGTTTGGATAGTCTCGGTTGCATTTTTCGCACCTGTACATCTCGTTGTTTTGATCGATGAGCTTAAATCGAAGATAAAGAGATGATTAATCTGTGTAAAAACGAAAACGAAACGTTGATCTATAAAGAAAAATCACCTTTTTCTTGCAGTCGTCCGACGGACAAGCCTTGTAAAGCGAATTTTCCGATCTGATCATATTGATCGTAGCCTTGACGACGAAGTAATCTGCACTCTCCCTGCAGCCGAGCTGTTGGTCTTTGGCCTCCTTGAAGGTCATCCATGGTCCGTTCATCCCGCCGCTGCCTCCGCCCAGTCCCTTAGAGATGACGTGGACGTTCTCCGTGCAGCCGGTCGTCGCGTACCAGCCCCTCAACCTGATGATCAAAACCGTGCGTTTTAATTCAGATCCAAAGAAAAATAACTGCGACGCTTGTACACGAGCTCGTTTGCACCTGTGAGCTTCCGGCAGGTCCGGGTCGACCTGAAGTACGGATGAATTGAGCGTCGAGAGAGACTTTCCGCCGTTGAACTCGGAAATCCTGGCCCCTTTAACGGCCACAACTGGGTTTGACTCGCCGTTAAACTCCTCCGCTTGGGAGCCCCACAGGGTCAGGGTGACCTGGAATCGGAAAGTAAATGGTAAACGATGTCGATATTCGTCAGGTTTTTTTTTTAACACTGCAGCATTTTTTCACCATGGTATTGCTTTCGTCTACGAGATTGACTTCCCGTTTTTTCAGTTCCTTTTTCGTCGCTCTGGCCATGAGGGTCGTTACGTCGCTGCAGGATTTGCAGACCCCCAGGACATCTGGTGGGGGCATAATTGTTCGATTAGGATCTTGCGAGTGGTCGATGTTCGGGTTTTTGGGAGATAAAATTACCGATGATAGCGCTTGGCTCCTTTCCCTCGATATCGCTGATCGGAGAGAAGGCGTACTTCACCGTCGGGATCTCTGCGGACTCGTCGTGGCACGGTACAATCTCAGTGTCCGACCCCATCGTCATTTCGTACTCATTCTTCAGATTGCTGAACTGCTTGTTGGCCGGTTTCAGCTGGCATCTCGAGACGTAGTAAATCTTTCCGAGCTGTAATGAGATAGAATTTAGTAAAAATTCAGGGTCAAGCACTGCGTTTTTGCGCAGAGAAGACTCGGGACTCCGTTTCACCTCGATCATGTTGTAAAACTTGTCGCACTGATCCCTGAACGCCGTGCAACGAATCTCTCCACTTTCGTCCACCAGGTCGATGGAAAACAACGAACCTTCCCCACGAGAATTACTCCACGTTCTGATAGTCGATTTGTTCGATACTCTGGCTCTGATTACCCAGCTGGAAAAATAGGGAAGTGGTTTTAACGGTCATTTTAGAATCCTAAATCAATTTTCTAGATCATCATTGCGGGATTACGGTCCCAATTTCTGGAGTAATGAAACAATCTGAAGGCGTTTAGCGGATCGAATCGACCAAATTACCGATTTTGGTACGGGCTAAGAGCAGCTATGGGAGTCGTGTGGATTCCGCTCCCTGTGGAAAGTGATTCGTTGAGTTGTGATTGCTGCTGCTGCTGCTGCGGACGCCCTGTGAAGCAAGCAAAAGTTTCAATCATAGATATCGAATCGTTCAATCTAAACAAATCATTATCTCTGATTTACCAAAGTTCCTTGGATTGGCTCGTGGCGAAGGTGCCTGTTGGGTCGGAGCTGCGTCTCCATTCTGCTGACCCACTTCCTGCTGAGTAGGTTCTCCGATCCTTCTCCCGACCTCGGAGCCAGGAATCTTGACGTCGATGTTCAATATGACCATGACTCTCCTGAGAAGAGGAAAAATAAGGAGATAAAATTGAGACAAGCTCTTTTCAATTCATGGCGACTGCTAAGTAGAGCTCATCAAATTCCCAGTCTACAATTCGAACTAGCAGCGCACGTTTTGGTAACGAATCAATAAAACTTCGAATCGACTGATATTGAAATACTATTTTAGAATTGATTCGGTAATTTTTATGTAAATGAGCCCCAGAATTTTTTTTTGACTCATTTTCAGTGAATAATTAAACAAATTCTTCTGTTTTGCTCCAGCCTATTGTGAGAAAAGGAAATTTTTCACGCACAAACAAACAAACAAACAAATAAATAAATGAATGAATAAATCCTCCGACTTCTTTATCACAAATTTTTATCAATTTGTTATCAATGTCAATTTGTTATCAATTCGTTATCAATATAGCCACGGCAAATTCGGCCTGCAAAAAGGGATCCGTTGCTCATTTCCAGCAACGAATAGATGATGAAACCGGATAAATATATTAGAAAAACACCCTGTATGTACAAAGTTCAGCTTTATTATTTTGTCGCTAGCGACGACTGTAGCCACTCGATCTGACAAACGAAAATCACAGTCATCTGACCTCGGCAATCGCCAGAAAGAGCAAACCATGAAATCACACCTTCAATTCATTTCTTTCTTTTCTCTCGTGAGTCGGACTCGTCTACAGGCGGCGTTGGACTGTTTTATTTGACGAAGCGACCATAAATGAATGAATAATGGTAAAAGAACGAGAGATATTCACCTCTGCCTTCCGGAGTTGTTGATCATGCTTATGGCGTATCGGTTGATCTGGCATACGGAGAACTCTGTCAATTGATCGTCGAGGATCAACTGGTTCAGCTGCGTCGCCAGCATGGCGTACGAGTTTATCCTGACGCCGTCGGAGACGAGGAGGCGGAAACGTTCCTGCGTGCTGGCCGATGCCAATTTTTTATGACCCTATATAAATGAAATTAGGATGAGACCTTGATAATCGTTTTGAGGAAATGGAAGAAGATATTGTGAAATTCGTTTACCAGTATCTGTAGGATCGGTTTGTCGACCTCGACTCCCGCCATGATTTGCTGTAAATGTAATCAAAATTGCGAATAAAAATGGTCGAAAATGGGTTGACTAATATTCTCGGGTGTTATACTAACGTCAAGAGCTCCTTCGGAGAGTTCGATCATTTCGGCGACGATATTCTCCTAGTTTACGCGACGAATATACGAGAAGTTGGGAAAAGTCACGAGAAAACGTTGCTGAAGGCTCCTACGCAGCGATTTCGTTTGTTTACAGCGTGTATTGTAGTCGTAAATTTGGTCTGCGCGGATCGACTCCTTCGATCGTACGTGTACCCCTTTATTCGAGGTTAGGATTGCCTTTCAACGTTCTTTTCGCGCCAAGAACGCGTCGGAACGTGTTTGCCTCGGCCACCGTCGCGTTCTCGGATGTGGGCCGCGTTGAACGATAGAACCGACGCCATATTTAGATCCCAAAAACGGCGGCAATTCAAATTGAGCTGGCAGTCGCGAGTGTTAGGAAAGTTTCTTGAATTTCTTTTATTCTCTGATCCAATAATTTGATGAATTGCACCTAATTTATTACAGTTGGTTTTCGCGTGGATCGAGTTTTTTTAATACATCGTTTGAACTTCGCGGTCGCGTGTGACGTCACACAGCACAGTTCTACCGTCTGGCGACGCTGCGGACATCAATGGTCAACGGGATAAACATGGTGGTTGATGTACTGTGTGACGTCACGTAGCATTTGAAACTTGATAATTTTCAGTCACCTGAAGTTTAAGTTTATTCTGTTATAGCATTTAAAAATTGTATTCAATTATGACGCACTGGCAATGATCTTGTTAAGATAGTCAGCACATTGGCTAAAATAAGGCGCTAATTGTAAGAGCTAATGAGTGAGGATACTTTTATGTGTGTGTAGGGGTAAATTTGTGCTTCAGGAATACAATTCTGCAATTTTTTTTTTATCAATCAATTATAATTCTCATAAACGAATGTTCTTGTATGTATAAATAACAGGCAATCCTTGTAAACACGTTATGTTTGATGCATATTTATTATTATGAACAATAACTTTAACTAAAAAATAAAAAATAAATTTATTTATTTTATTTATTTTATTATAAATTTATTTTTTATTTTTTATTTTGTATTTTCATCTATCTGAGGTTATATAAGCCCTCCTCCTAGTTTTGTAAGTACATTTATTTTGTTTATATAGGGCTCCCGGCTGCGCACAGGTGTTTGCACCTCCTGCAGTGCTCGCAAGTCCAATAGTATATTAAAAATAATGTAGCTTTGGCTTGTTTGTATTTTTCGGGTAAATAAATAAATAAATAACCAATAACATAACCTAACATAACACAATACAACTAACATATACCATATAATATAAAAAAACCTAACCTAACCTGACCTAGACCTAACATAAGACAATACAACTGACATATACAATATATATAAATAACCCATAATAACTAACCTAGACCTGACATAACACAATACAACTAATGTTCGGCCTTCACCGCATGAATCCGCAACCGGGCGAAACCTGATGTAGTTTTCGGCGCGGCTGGCCGTGTTCCGAGCCCTTTCTGCAGCTAATAAATAAGCCATCTGCACACAGAGTAGAGAAGAAAACGTTTAATGAATGAGGTAAACGGTCCAAACAATGATCATTATCGTGTTAAAGAAATTTAATACTAGAAATAAAATACTATAATACGCAACTAATTCACAAAACAAATATTCATACTCACGTTGAACACGTTTTTTCTCCTTTGGGCCCATTCGATCGTTCGTCCACCGGTCCCGAGGCACGTGAGTGGCGTTTTTTGATTTCGCCTTGTCTCAGCCAAAAGATCATACGGCACACCATTGTAGGATCCTCCAACCTGATGTTTAGGCAGCTCTCTTGCAGCTGCACTGCCATGGAACGCCAATCATCCGCAGCTTTCGCCGTTGGCCCAAGAACTTGGCTTCTGAGCTGCTTCAGCCTCGCTGCCTCGGCAGCGTCGACGGCCACAAACTTCGATCGGAAATGCGGCTTGTATTTTGGTTGGGGTTCGGCCTTCACCGCATGAAACACCGCGTGGAGGCTCCGCGGAATCAACCCAGGTGACTCTTGCGTCCCACGCATGGAGTATGATTTACCGCCGTTTGACGTCCCTAAAATAAAAATGCGCTCGTCATTATCGCAGGGTTGTGAGATGCAGGGGATCTTTGACTTTGCAGCAAATTTCTCTTCCAGCTGTGTCAAAGAATAGCTATTCTGCAGAGTCTTTTATCCCCATATAATCAAACAACCTACCAAAGGTCATGACGGTGGCACTCCTACCGCCAACGAACGCTTCTAAATTATGTCGCAGCGCCCCGTCAAACAATTCCGCCTGCGTAATATTCTCGTCGAATATTTTGGAGAATTCGAAAACATTCTCTTCCATCTCCAGTCTCCTTCCGCGAACCTGGTATGGGGTGCGATCACCTGCACAAAAAGAGTATTGTTTAGATCAAATGTAAACCGTCTCCTCCCCACTCATCCCCCTCTTTTCCAAATCCCTCGATTCTCCCACTCCCTATGACCCTATCTCTTTAAGGTCTGATGCAGGTCATGATGCAGTAAAATACTATAATACGCAACTAATTCACGAAACAAATATTCATACTCACGTTGAACACCTTTTTTTCTCCTTCGGGCCCATTTCTAATCAAGACAATCGAAAAAACAGCGTGAGACCTCAAACGGTTGATACCTTATTTCCCGAGAAGCTTCGGACTATACGCCGGGTATAGTCGTCGTCGCTGCTACGGTAGGGTTTTTTAGCCGCGTTTTTTCTCTTGCTTCAAATCAGCGAGAAGAAGGAGTGTCGTTGTGGATTTCCACAAACGACTGGCATACATACTGAAAGCTGAAAAAATGAAATTCAAACAATTACTCATCCGCGGGGTTATATCTGGACTCTGTTAACGAAACCGGGTCGATATGATAGACCCCCAAGGTAATCAGTAAGCAAATCAGATCAGGTCGGTACGGCTCTGCCGAATATTATCGAGAAAAATAATCGAAAACAATAATTAGCCAGTCGAGGCAATAATATATCAATAACAATAATCCTTCTCCTCTACGTGGTTCAAGGCTAGCGAGCTCGGAGAAGAACGTAAACAAAGCTACTGCGCAGATTTTGAATTTGCACGGCCCGTAAGGCGAGCTGCCGAACCTAAGTCCTAAGAATCAACTTAATTATCGACTATTTTGAGAGGAAATAATAATTCGAAAATTGACAGTGATGAATAACGAACCCTCCAAGACAATTAAGTATGAAGGATAAACTCTACAAAATCAAATAACAAGCCCCACGCGAATCTGATTCTCCGCGACAGACCCACGAGGCTACGACAAAGTAATGGCGGACACCGCCACGAGGCAAAATCCTATTACGGACTCTAAATTAACAGAAAATTATCTAAGAAAAACCCTCTGGACAGACTTTGGCTCGATCTACCCTCGGAATTTGGTGTAGATTTGAACCCAGGATCAAGATATCAAAATGTTTCGTTTTCAGACCGACACAAATAATGGCCGTCAGGCTCAACAGGTTCAAATCCAGAAGTAAAATGAGGACGTCACTTACTTTAGGGAAATCAGCGTGCTCGCAGAACCTCCTGAGGTCCCTCGGATCACCCACACGCTTTCGAGGATCTTAAAACACACAAAAAATGGCTCTCTAAGCTCTAGATATTTTCTTATTCTTTTCCTATATACTCGATAAATTTTCTCGATGCTACGCTCGCTATTATAACGCCGGTCGCCGGTGTCTGTCTGAGAGCGAGCTATCCTGTACTACCCCCTCCTTGCGCTCTACTTACAATTAGAACTAGTGTCGATGAGTGTCGTCCGTCAGCTCTTCGCCAATTTTGAGAAACAATTAAAACAGTGGTGCGGGCTGCCTCAGAGCAGGCGGGTTTGCAATATCCTGCAGGAGGACCTCCGCTGTCTCGACCCTCGTTGGTGAGTGGTCCAGTCACCCTCCCGCGACCAAGTTCCCCCTGAGAAATTTCTCCGCCTCCTCGTACCGCCCTGGGCCTTTCTCTCACCTCAGCTGGGTTCTTTTTACTCAGTGTCTCTCAATTGCCGTCGGTGGTTCTCCAGTACGCTAAATCTGGCGGATAATCCGCTAAGTTGGCAACACTAAGTATGTGTTGTTTCAGCCTGAGGTGTTCTCGTTTCTGTTGTATTGTTGTTCTCTGTGGCGTAACTCTACCTCCGCGGGCCTGTGTGCCATTTTTCAATCTGGTCCCTTTTAGGGAACTGTTGTACGTCGAAACACTTTTTTTTCGATTTTTAGTTATTAGTGGCGCAGCCCTGGATGCGCATTCCGCGAGTCAGCGGTTCCAGGTGGACAGGCACATAGCACATAGCACATTTTTTTTGCTAATTAATATTTTTCGGATATCCCAAGGCCATTCTCGAGAGCGCAGCTGATTCGCCACAATTAATCGCCTCTTTCAATTATGAATAAGTACATGAAAATTCTTTCCCAAATAATGAAATAATTTCCAATCGATTGTCCGAATTATTTAGTCTATTCACCGGAAGAACAGTGAAATCGGTTGATCTGTCTGCCAAATATACGCCTCATCAATTTTTATTAATTACTAATTACTGATTGTTTTCCAAATTATGAAAATGGTTTTCCAAATTTGTCCAAATGATTTGCTACCGCGTGTGGTCGATTAATCGCGGGACTGCAACTGGCGTGTTGATGGTGATTCCAAAGATCCCTCACCATCTTTCTCACGTCTCAAGCGTGCGGCCCGCCGCATTGCCGCAACAAGTGACTGCTGCTGCCCTCCATCCTGTGCCGCTTCAGCCCGCGATCACCCGGTGCGCAGAGGCAGCCAATCAGCGGTCGAGAGTGGATCCCACCGAACGCCCACGCGGCTGGTCGTCCGCTCGACGTCGACACTCGCTCGCCTCTCGCCTCGGTCTCTTCTCTCATCGCATCCTCGGTATCACCGAGGATCGAGACGCTCGACTCATCGCTGATCGCTGCCCTGTCTCTGTCTCTGCCAACGGCTCGTCGTGTTCGTGGATCGTAATTTCTCGACATTTTTCGTTGCTTTTAAATACTTTGAAGAGGAAAGGATTCGATTCAGGAGCTTTTGTATCAACGTATGAGCGTAGATTTTGTTCAAACTCGAAAAATTGAAGCGTCGTTTCGAGGTCGTGATCTGATTTTCAGTCATTTTCATCTCGTACTTAGAGTCAACCGATTTCTTTCATCCCGCAACGATTTTTTCTGCGTTATTTATGCCGAATCGCGATGTATTTGGAACGAAAGAAATACCTGCCGCGATCTTTTGTGCCTGTTTTGCACGAAAATCTACGTTCTTTTGTCCTCTTATAGGTATACGAAGAAAAAAAAGAACGTCGCATCGTTCTCAACACGCGATCGCTCTATAGTCTTGTTCTTTTGTTTTGCTGCATTGCACGAGTCATTTCAAGACGATCGTCAAACTTTTCAACGTATCGTAACGATCATTCTTTTTGTTTCAATATTTTCAATCCAATTTCATGCACTATAATTCAAATCAATTCGTTATAATGCAATTCGATTCACTATAATTCGCATTATTTCATTGTAATTCGAATTAATTCGCTATAATTCCAATTAATTTTGTTTAATTCGAATTATTTCTTCAATTTTCGAGAAACTTTGAATGATACACGTTGGTTAAAATCAATTCGCGATAATTCCGGGATTGATTCGAACCCGAATCCAAGTTAATCCCGATTAATTAGGAATAATTCTCGTCGCCTAATCGAAATCAATTCGATCTAATTTTGTTGGTTTTATTCATTTTTTTCGTTCAATTCTTCTCAATTCGAAATGAATCATCTACTGCCAATTAATTCATATAAATTCGAAATAATTCATTCCATTCATGTTCACTCGCATTAATTTTCAAAAATTCATTCCACAGCGATTTTTACGATATTTTTTTCATCGTTAATCCAGATCATCTTCATTCTTACAATTAATTTGACAAATTTTATTGCGACGATCGCGTTAAATTTCTCCTATTCTCTCCATGTTCTGCTCATTGTTTTTTTCTCTACTTTTTTTTCTCGTCTTCTTCTTTTTTTTTCACTGACCCTCGCTTTATGTAACGATAATAATTTCCGTCTTATCCATTATTCTCTTTCTCGAAAGATTCTACTCGGTTACAAAGGATGCCTGGTCTGACTCTCTTGTATAAAATTAGTAAACTGAAACGACCTTAGTGTCGTGTTCCGTGACTTTATGGATCAACAGCTCATAGCCAGCTCTAAACTCTTGGACGTTTTTTTCTTTCTCCCATTCGTCGTATTTTTCGGTTTCACGTTCTTATCCCTATCTTAATCAGTGTTGTAAAGTACCTAGGTACAAGTACCTTTTTTTGTACCTAGGTACAAATTTCAGTACCTATACCTGTACCTAGGTACTTTTCCAGATAAGTACCTTGTACCTGTACCTAGTTACTTTTTAGGAGTACCTGTACCTATTTTTGAGGTACAATTCAAGGTACTTTACTCATGTGAAAACACTGTGAAAATGTTCGTTCATTTTCGGAGCGCCAGCAATGACGGTGACTAATTTCATGAGCCCAGCACCACGTATTGAAATTAAGTTTTTTTTTAAACAAAGGGGGTTGAAACCCATCAAACTAGACTAAATTTTCGGGGCCTCATCGGTTTTCGGTTTTTGAAAAACCCCCGTATAACGAAATGGCAGCCGTTTTGAACAAGAAACAATTGTTTCATTTTCTATTTCCTTTGCTTTAACGGCGGGAAAACATATTTTGAAATCAATTTCTCACCAAAAAAAAAAATGCTGCGTTATGGCCTCGCAAATTTAATTTGCTTCAAAATGAGTACAGATACATGTCAATCGATTCATCCGTTGAAGCTGTGGGGGGCCCCGCGTAAACCGAACCCACAGTGTTGTTGACAGGAGCTGGAGCCGCCTTTTTATATTTTTTCTTATGTACAAAATTGAAATTTCTTCTTTTCTAATCAATAAATGAAATAAGTGAAACTCCACCTCCAATAGTGTTCATTTCATTAATATGAAATAACCTGTTTGTCTGGTCTATAATTTTGTCCAGATTTTTCGGATTGCTCTCGTACTAATTCCCATAAAGACAGGACCTAAGTACCTAAATATAGGTACATCTTGAGTACCTGTACCTGTACCTAGGTACACTTCCCAAAAAGTACCTGTACCTGTACCTAGGTACTTTTTTCTGCAAGTACCTGTACCTGTACCTAGGTACTAAAAATTGAGTACCTTTTACAACACTGATCTTAATATTTCATATTTTACATTGTTTCGAATTTGTTATTTGAAATTGTATTTTATAATGACTCAAAATTTCTGCATTTTTGAACTTTGACAATTTGATAATAAAAAAAAGAAAAAAAATAGGTATCTAGATAATTGATGGAGCAACAAAAAACGTACAAAATTTTCTCTAGAACCGACCGGTTGAGCTGTTACGGCTTGCCAAAGTTAGAAAAATGCAGATGCACAAATCTTGAGGGTCATATTTTATATTATTCTAAAATATGCGTTATAACTAATACAAATTTCCCTACATTGTTTTTCTCACCGAAGAATTACATCGCCTGTTTGGAAGAAACGATCGATTCCTGCACCCACGCGGCTAACATCGCAGCTGGAAACGATTCCAATCGGTAAGGACGAAGAATCACACGATTCGGAATCAAAAATTGATTTATATGATGGTCAATCGCTTATTTTTTCCCAAAATTGTACGTTTCAGAGCCATCGGACCTTCGAATCTCAAGGCGAGGACGACTTTCGGAGCCGATCACTGCCTGGACCTCAAAACAGCGGATGAAAAGTGGAAAATCCTATAGGTGAGAAATTCTGCTGCTGAATGAAAAACAATTAATGATTTTATAACGATGCCTAATGTGGTTTTTTCCCCTCAATTCTCTGTTGCAGCGAGTTCAAATCGTCCAGAATCAGCAGCGAGCGGAAAGTCAAACACTGCAATCGATGTCAGCGTAGCGAGCGACGACAGCCTGGCCAGGGATGGCAGCGCAGCTGGCAGTCGACTTCGGTGTGGGCGAGACGGAGCCTGGTACTCCGCAACGTTGGCAAGTGATACAAGTATAATTTCGATGACCTATTATTCCTCTCCTTCCCCTCATTTATAGATTGGCACGGCGGTACCATTGTTTTGCATTTCTTAGTTAGTTTGATAGACAGGCACATCGGCGATCGCAACAGTTCTTGCTTTTCTTCTATTGCTAATTGAATTTTAATATTCCAAGGTTTAATTGTTGCGTTTCTGATCAGAGAATGTGAAGTATTCTTTTGCTTTGATTATTATTCTTGATATATCGTCTGTTGCGACGACCGATGAGCATCGCGGTGGAAATCCATTGCTGAACCGGCATCCGCGGAGAGAATATCACAATCTCAATTAATTTTGACGCTGTTTTATAATTATTGCTGAATACTTAGAGTCTTGCCGATTGAGCGGTGGATATTCCTAAGAGTGACGAGGGCATTTTCTTTTTTCCTTATAAATAAATTGCACACAGAAATTAATAAATGGCGGCTCGCTGTAGTGACTTGTCCTCGAGTGCGGTATTAAAAGATAAATAAAAATTCTGATAACACCAATATCGTATCTCGAGGTCAAAGGTTTTGCTTGACTTTGGCGAAAGACAAGGTTTTCATTTTTTAACTGTTCAGAAAAGTTTAGTTTTTGCCTCGGTTCGAAGCCGAGGCGTCTTGAAATCATCCTTAGGACGATAGTGCTATTATTCAAACTCAGAGATTAGTCCGTTTAGAAAAAATATAAATTAAATCAGGATGTTTCAACGCTGTGTTCCATCCTGCATTTTTTTCTTACAGGAACGAAAACAGTAAGTTTTACCCACGATGTATGAGTGAGTGTGAGGATTGTTTTCCCCGGCGATAATCTTTCTTATAGTTAGAATCACTGCGTCTCTCGAATCAAGTTTATCGGCAGGGTCGATGGGTAGGTTGCGAGTGTGTGCTTGTGACTTTTTATAATAACTCAAGATTTGACCGACAGATTATTGTTTATTTTAAATTGATTGGTAATTCTTGTGAATTCAATTATTCTTCATTATTGTACGTTTTAGAAATTTCTTTATTAAGTTTCTTCTTCCAACTCGGATTTTTGTCGGTGAAAAAGCTGTGATGCTTGTAAGCCGCGATGACCGGGTCGTCGAGATGCTTCTTGGCGTTCTCAATGTCTCCTTTGATCCACGCAATTAAATCGTCTGAAAGAATCAATTACTCACAGTTAGTGATCAAATAAAATCCGAAACATTGGAATTTCGTACTGTAAGACTTTGAATGGAACTGATTTTCATAAAAATTCTGTTTTGA
>JAFFZH010009078.1:0-67196 GCA_018420115.1 Euura saliciscinereae | reverse complement strand
TTTTTTTTTTTTACTATCATTATTTTTTTTTATCTACAGTAATCTTTTAGACGAAGGAAGTTGTGACTCCGTTTCAGAAACATATGCGATATTCTACGATTCAATAACAATAATAAACAATTTTTATCAGTATAGACTATTGATTACTCTTCGGTCTGTTTAGCCAGAGGCACAACGCAGCCTTTACACCAAAATAATATTTTCAACGCTGTCGCTGGTATTGTTGACAAGCCGTTTCGAACCAGCTGTTAAAATCGCAACCGGAACTCTCAAATTAAAGCTCAACCAAACCAAGTGCACTGGAAAAATGGTTTCTCGATTTGAAGAGCTTTCGCACTCTTCAAATTGAATAGTGAATTTGGAATAAATAATAATCATTAAAATAGTAAATAAGCGCTACGAAACCTAACGAATGCAGAGCGCCGTTCCTCGACTCGAAAAAGAAACTATGAAGAGCCTCTACCTATATTTACGAATTACGGAGCGTTATTTTTATAATTAACTGCAATCAGCTCGTCCGCAGACGATCCGAGGGGAAGATACTTTGCGGCTTGCTCGATGCACCGCGTAAACAAATCCTATTGGAAAACTTTTTAGCGAATTATTACCGCGTGAAGGAGAAAGCCTTGTGACATGAACGGTTCGATCGGGATAAATCGAGTCGCTTGTCGAGAGTAAAAAATAAAAAATAAAAAATTGTCTACTAGGGATAGACGAAAAAAAAGTTACAACGTAAGCATATCGAGATAAGATTTTATGCTGAGTGAAGAATTGTGCGATATAACGTATCCTAATCTTGCAGTGATCGTGATAGAGTTCACGGCGATAGACGCATTTTAATGTGTGATTTGTAACGAAAATTATGATCACACACTTACCTAACGCAGCACGTGGACAAACAGACACGAGATATATTATTAACGAATCCTTGGAGCTTGAACACGTCAGAAATAGCAGACGTCAACTGAAACTGAAGGAAGAACCGACGCGTCTCATGGCACTCGCGTGATTTGCGAGAACTAACCTGCGCGAAGAGACGCACGCGCTCGACGCTGTGAAGGCGCGGAATATTCAAACGGGATCCCAGACTCTGCGCAGTTTGCTATTATGTATTTTAGGATTTTAAGGACGCTATTCGTTATCCTTGAGGCTGAGGACTGATCCTTATTATACTTCTCGTGTCCTTAGGGGATCTTCCATGAATATAAATCGGATTATAGGTTGAGAGGGTAGAGAAACCTTGAAATTACAAAAAAAGTGATTTTTTTTACTATTTTCATACTTCAGAATGAATTTCACACGATTTTAAAAACAATTTTTTCTTTTTTCGGGTCATCTGTGAAATAAAATCTACCGGGGCAACGATTTTCGATTTTCTGGTCTCAAACTGTCGAATACAGAGGCTTTATCGAAATGAACAGACAACTTTTCAATCAACTTGTATCTCCTCGAGTTATCACGGGAAGTAACGTATCGAAATAGAAAAACGGTAATTTATTTTCAAAAGTGATTTAAAAATCAGATCAATTCATTTTGAAAAGGCCTCTTCACTGAACAGTTTGAGATGTGAAAAACTGAAATCGTGGTCCACCGGTAGATTTAATTCTGTGTATCATAGACAAAAAAGTGTTTTCCTAAAACCGTAAGATTTTTCAACATTTTTAGATTAATGCACCCTTCAAAGATGTGACAATCAGCGCCTCATTTGTATCACTCGTTCTATTCTCGCAAAGCTGAATCGATGATAAAAAAAATGCTGATGAATTTGAAAAATAATAAATAAAAATGAAAAATCTATAACATTCTAAAAAAATTAGAATCGTGCTATCAGTATCTATGCATATGTACACGATGTATATAATTTTCATAAATAAAAAAGTACAACTTTTATTAAAGGAGAATAAAATAGATGTCATAAATATCTTACACAATTTTTTGTTCCTGTTGTTATTCCATTTCTTCCAGCTTGTCGTTCCTATTTTTATGTCCCTTTATTATTCCTGCATTATATTGTTTGAAAATGAGAAAGATCTGTGCAAATCAGTTCTAGCGAGTATTGAGAATTATACAAAAATCAACCACTCTATATAAACAAAATAAAATAGACTCAATGATACAAACGAAGACCTGACACAAATAGAAACTAATCTTTCTTCCATGGAAAATATGTATGTGTATGTGTCGATAAGATACAACGGTGAAGGTTGAACATATTGTAACAGTCGGTCAGCAAATAATCGGGTAACACGGAAATATCACGGACCATCATTATAATCATAGATCACATGTTTTTAGTGGCACAAGCCTTGAGATTGAGATTGTATTCGTTAATATAATAATGAAAAATATAAATAATAAAAATATAATAATGATAATAAATATATAATTTTTATTTTTCTAGGTATGACGTATGATCCTCATTACTCCTGAGTTCATTACTGTTTTCAATGAAATATTTTAACATATTTAAAAGTTCTTGATATACTACATATCATCAACCGGAAAAGAGATTGGATAAGGAAAAAAAATAGCATGCTTGCTATCTTCGCGCACTTACAATTAGAAAAATGGGTGAATTGAATTTGATGTAAAAATAATAAAACGAATTAACAACACCTTGTGATGCTTTTATGAGATATCGAGTGATCACTCAAACAATTCAAATATTTTATTCTAGACTACATAAATTTAAAACTTGTTCAGACTGCAGACTATACTAGAGACGATGTCAGGTGTAGTTAACACGCAGGAAATCGACGAAGATTCAAAAAAATAACCAATTTCATTCTTAATATGTGCAAAATATATTCTTTTTATAGAAAATACATGATAATTGTGTATAGCTGTACAAGTTATTACAAAAAAAAAATATATAGTCAACAAGAGTAAGAAAAAATTATTCAAAAATTGTGATAAGAGGATACAATTATATCGATATATTGGCTCGGACCATGATTTCGCACTCGTATTTACTTACTGTGATGAAATAAGTATTTGAATACTTGATCCTGAGACGAAAAATAAAATCAAATCCAAATTGAATGTAATCTTTATTGAATTTTTTTTTTACATTCATCTTCATCAACGGAAAATCAACGATTTTATAATTTTATCGAACAAATTTTTTTTAAGTAGTTTGTTATTCTTCGTTTAAGCACGTGGTCCGGTTTTTATCACCTTGTGATTAATAAATTATATCAGTACGTTTATTTATAATTATATTTCGCTACGTTTGAGGACGTATACAAATAGTACTAGTACTATTAATAGCCGGACCAGATAATTGAATGATTACATAAAATTATGTATACAATAACCTCGTGAAATTAGCATTGAGAAATAATATAGAAAATCAATTGCCTTATCGCAATATCTGCAAAATTTAACGATAATTACATAATAAGCAGATCAAATGACGCAAAATAAAATTAATATTTGAATAAATAAATAAAACATATTTACTTGAAATTCAAAAATCGAACTAATAGTCGTCCCTGGCATAAATTTATCTATTAGTTTGCAAATTTCTTCGTCAGTCGTTGTCAATAACTTTATTTTCAATAAAAAAAATCGACTGTCAGTATCAACAGCAGATAAAATAAACTCCATCGTCGAATTAAGAACTTTGTATTAAACCACATTTTCCTATATATTATCACATTAATCGTAAACTTTGAAATTACATCAACATCCCTCAAAGGAGGGGCTTTATCACTCCAAGTAGCTACAAGAAGGTCACAGAGAGCTGGCTATTTTTTTTCTCAGTGCTGTTTTGCTTTTCAAAAAACATGTTGTACAGCACAAGGCGGGAAGAAAACTAGATTTGAACCTTGACGAACCGTGAACCCCAAATTTGATGAAAAAAATATTAAAAATTGTAAAAGTTATTCTACTCACAGCTGGAGGTAAAAAAAAATTAATAACTCCTACAATTTTCCAAATTTGTCCATCAAATTTGGTGTGTAGGCTGAGTGTACAAAAACGCATTCAGAAAAAAATCAACTATTTGTAAGCAATGCTTCTTCTAGTTACGTCGATCGGTGAAGCCCCCCCTCCTTAAAAAAGACTGTTAATTAAACCCACCAAAATCTGCGTTTCGTCGTAAGTACTTTTCAATGTCAAATACAAATATAGGAACAACCGTTTCCTACAGTCCCAAGTTCTGATTCGAACTTATCAATATATTTTTATTTCGAATCACAATCAGTTTATCGTAGTCTGAAAGAATGAATAGAAAAATCGGTACGCAATGACAGACGTGTCGTTCCCTCGATCCGGCTACGTAACGAGACTGACTTCCTCCGAGAGGGTGGAGCTCTTCGCGCCGTCTCTCACGACGATCTTTTCAACGTTGATATCCGCAACGTCGAACGAACTCTTGCTGCTCTCGCTGTCTGGTCTGCTCGGTACCATTTCGAACTCGTTGCTATTAGTCTCCGAGTGTAATTCTAAGGACTCAATGTCGTCGGGAAGACCGTCAGGATCGCTCCTGACGCTTTTCTCGAAATCCACCTCGTCTTTGGCGCCGTCAGCCTTCGCCTTTTCCTTCTCCTTCTTCTCGTCTTCCTGTTTTCGGACTTTACTGACTTCTAGATCAACACTGGACAACGCCTGCGTCGTCTTATCGTCGCCGTCTTCCAATTCCGCTGCACTATCGTCGACCACGATCTTGTCCTCGTCCTCAAAATTCAAAAGCTGTCTTTCTCTGCCCTGCAGATCACGTCTAGTCTTGCTTTCCGCGTCAGCTTTGATGCTCTTTTCCCTCTTGTCACCATCCTCAGGAGATTCGTGGAGCTGCGCTTCGACCCGCTGCAAACAGTCTATCGACGACTCGTCGCCGTTCGTAGCGGCAGATTTGATCTCCGCCAGCTCAGTATCGGTCCCCGACTTCGTCCTCGAGTCGTCCTTCGTCCTCCCGTCCTTCGACTGCATCAGCTCGACCAGATCCCTGGCTCTCGATTCCCGTTCTTTCTGAGCAAGACTCGCGGCTATCTCTGCTTCTTTCATAGCCGAATGGATCACTGGCTCGGCCCAAAGACCAGGGTTAAAAGCCGGGCCGGTTCCCCCAAGCTCCGCAGGCAGGATGTCGGTCGGAAGGTGTTCGTGAAGGGTGGTCAGGTTGTTTCCGTGAAGGTAAATCTTCGGGAAAAAAAAAATAATATTTGCCAATGAACCCTAGAAGTACGGACTTATTTTTTCTATCTTCAAAGTACGGACTGGGGTGAATAATTCACCCCACATGTTTCTTGCTTGTGAAATCATTCCGCAAGGGAATAATGGGACTCGTGAATACATGAATCTTTTCATTTTTTCAACTTCCCGTTTCTCTGTTTCCAGACAATGACGAGATCTTGAGAACGGATCAACGGATTTGAATGAAATTTGGTACCATATGGTTTTTTGTATCGCTGATCACGAATCTGATGTTAGTTTTGCAAAATTTTAATTCGGCGTGTTCGATATGCTCCAAAAAAGCCAAAAACATCTAGATTTTAATGAAAATTGGTGCTCAAACGGTTTTTGGGTCACTATTCACGAATCTGAAGTCATAAATAACGGAAAGTTCATGCTGGCTCAGTCAGCCCAAACCCTTTCATTGGAGTCTACTTGGTGAAAAATCCATTCAACTACCAAAGAGTTATAGGAAAATCGGCAAAAACGTCATTTTTTATGGATGTCAACCCCAGTCCGTACTTTCAGAGTTAGAATGAGGATTCGAATACTTCGCGTCGCAGAACTCACCTTGTTCCTCGTCTTCTCGTCCAGGAATGGTTTCACCAGAGCCAGAGTGGCCTGGACGCAGAGTGGCGAGGAAAGGAAGTGAATGGCCTTGAATCGTGCTGGAAATCTGCCTCGCAGAGCGGATATCAGATTGCGAAGTGCCGCTGCCCCCAAGGCCCCGCCTTGGCGCAATGAGAATCCACCCCAGTCGACGACTGCGACGAAACCGCAATACTGTGAACGTACGGCAATGAATTGTGTGCGGGAGAGAAAGAAAAAAGGTGACCCATTTACTCTCAAGGTTCGATGTCTCGGTCCGCGTAATTCGTGTTCGAATAAAGACTGAATTGCTCAAGATACGCGGTGAAATTCCGCGTCAGATCGATCTTCGATGCCAGATTCGGTTTAATCTACGATCGGCATGCGGAATAATCGCCACTGCTATTGTTCACAGTCTTGTTACAATAATGAGACGATGCATCGAGCCTTGAGCTTGTGATAAGTGGAACTGGACTAACCTGATTCCGAGGATCCTGTATAAGGATTTCAAGGACGAGAAAGATGGCTCGCTGTACCGCGAGGGCCGGAACAGCTATGGGGTCCCATTGCGAAGCCAGAATCACCAGCACGCATCGGCCCTTTCTTAAAAAAAAAAAAAAAAACTATATGCTCAGATTACAGTAAAAATAATCGCGGGATAATCTTCGGGAAATCGAAAAAGTGCGAATATCAATTATTCACAAGTTACAGATTTTACAAATAACTAAAAATGTATAAAAAATTCTGGTTTCTGGTCTCAAAAAAAAAAAGAAGAAAAAAAATGATGTAGCCATTGACACTATTTTTCACACTGAGAAAAATTGGTATCCTTGTTGCACATTACAATATCAGAAATAAAGTGTTAAAACAAATCCACCGAAAATTTTATGTTGATTTCTATTTTTTTTTGTATTATTAAACGAAAAAAAAATGAAAAAACTACACACAAATAACACAAATATTAGTGGACACTGGACCTACTTGGACACACTTTATATGTCAAGTTTTCTAAATTTTTCTAACAGTGTACTATTGAAATAACTATAATATGAAAATAATAAATGAAACTGGAATTATGCTTGCTAATACTGTATTTTAGTTCGGTCTGCCATCACAAATATTTGATGTCAGATTTAACCCACATATGAATATTAACTACATCGCTAGACATTTTTCATAAGTTTACAATTTGGTTTATGCAGATAAGAAAATACGTCACTTTAGTGCAAAATGATCGTAATTATGATGATATAAAGATTATTTGACCAAAGATATTGAGTTTATTATACACTAGGAAAAAATCTCTCTTCTAACTAAAAATTCTAACTAAGCACTTGTTTTCACTGATATCAAAGCCTACGCGTCACGAACGCGAAAAAGAATTAGTTAGCGGTATTCGAAGATTTATATTGCAAAACTTCTTTATTTCATGCACTAATAGAGAAATTCTATTGTATTCTGCATAAAATGATGATTGTCGATGTCAACTCGTGGTCGCGGCCATATTGGGCGTTCATCATTTATGAAGAATACAATAGAATTTCTCTATTAGTGCATGAAATAAGCAAGTTTTGCAATATAAATCTTCGGAATTAAAAAGCATTTTCATAAATTCGCAATCTCAGTTTTTTGTCTCTGAACATTTAGTTTCAAATATTTTGGCAGTAGACTGACCGGATCACAGACCGAAGTCTCTCACCGAGTACGTGAGATGAAATAGCAAGAATAGCCAGGATCTGGACTGTTTACTTAGGATTGAATTTTTACCTGTCTCGTGCGGGAAGGACTCCAGGTATACCGGCACGAAGAGCACGTTGCAAGGCGGGATCCCTGGCGGTTAAATTTCCGAAAATATCCTGTCGATGAGCCACTTGGTTCTGATACGCGACTATCAATGCGGCGGCTTGTTCCGTTCGATACTTTCGAGCGTATAGAAATCTCGTTACGTACTCGTCGGTGCATTGTTTCAGATCTGAGAAGAGACAATTTTTGATTGTAGGTCGTGTCGTGCGTGCAGTACGCAATCGTGCATTGTAATTTATTCTGATCCAACGTGAGAAAACTCAGAATGTAGAGTATACAAGATATCGTCGAGTTCTTACAGAGATTAGAAACGTCGTTAATATTATTGCACGTTCGTCAAGTTTGTTTACTTGAAATAACAAAAGTCAACGAGACGCGGAGATTCCTTGCTATTTATAATGCGAAGCATCTACACATGCAGAATTCCGATCCTGATACTGATCGAGCATTTTGCATATTTTAGCGGTGGGTCCCCGACCTCGGTACTTATTTTTATCGCAATCAAACGATTTTCTGTACATGCGCGCGGCGACGACAATAAAGATAAACTTGTGTATTATGAAGTATATTGAGTAGTCACGCTGTGTTTATATCACACACACGGATTAGGCGTGCTCGTTTAGCTCTTATCGTTATTTTCAAACACCGTTGAAAGCGCCAAAAAAAACATTGTGATAACAGGTGTTCGTGCCCAGACAGCACAGAACTAAAAGTTGCCTAAAAGTCGTCGTATCGATGGCAAATTACCCACTTTTTCACGTCTACAAGAGACCAAAAGACGAACATTGTTTCCAAACGGCCCGAAAGGCGGGCCAAACAGCAATAGTGTGACTCACAAAAAAAAAAATAGTTCGATTGGCCCCAATAAACGGGCACTGCATAGACATCGATTTATCAGCTCCTTTTCTCAGAGTGTATTAATGTTACTTATATGAACTTTAGAAATCTAAAATTGGGAAAACGGGGTGTGTTCTTCGATAAATAATTGAATCGCCTTAATTTAGCGTTAGCCTTAAAAGAGCGAGGTAGCGACTCACCAACATTCGGCACATCCGTGAGAATTGCTCTGACCGTTTTCACGGCCAATTTCTTATCCTTAGGGTCGATCCGGCTCTCCTCCTGATAAAGGCTGCGTGCAAGGGCGAGGTTAGCGTGCCCTCGAGTAGGGTTCCACATGTATTCGCAGTACTCCGCCATGTTGTATTTTATGAAGCGAATTACAGTTGAAAACTGTAATCATAAAAAACGTTTTTCACATTTTCAGTTGTTTCCGTTCTGATGCTTCATCGCGATGTTCACGACAAAAACAAACAAACGAATCTCTTAGTTTCACATATCGCCTACTTCAGATCGAATATCCATTCGTCGATCTAAGCTCAGCGCGATCAACTTCAAAGCTTCCCACCTGAAGATCAAAGTGTAACAACTCAAAAAACGTTGCAATTCTTCAAAACTCGCTTAAAAACTCTTGAAGCACCGTTTACTTTCATTTGAAAGCAGATTCACGAAAGCTAGTTTTATTTTTTAGATGTCACACTTTGATTCTAGGGGTGCAATAATGTGTTTAGTGCACACGAACTAATCGGAGGCAGCAAACATTTGAGTGTACGTGAAAAAATAATGAGTAATTATATTTAGAAGAGAAATACGCTGATAAATAATTTCTGTTTCAGAATAAGAGCAGAACTTGTACTGCAGGGTGTAAAGAAATGATCGACCGCCAATTCGACGCAAAATTCTACTTATCGAGAGGAACAAAAGTCTCAATGGGACCATGTGTCGCAAATGAGCCAAAATTGGCCATTTTTTTTTTCTTTTTACTTCTTGATTTTTTCTCGTGACAGAGGATTTATTTACAGCCCATGGTTCTTTGGAAGAGTTTTGTTCCTGTCGATGAGTAGAATTCATCGGAGTCAATAATGAGGCTTTGACATGAAGATTTAACAAGCCAAAGAATAAATTTGTCGCTACAAGTTTTCAGAGATCTTCACCGATCTTAGGACTTAGGACTCAGAAGAATCATCTGGCGAAGTGGCGACCAATCATTTCTTTCCACCCTGTACATATTGTGCTTGAAATGATTTCGTACTCGTTAAAAATTCCTCGCCTACGCGTGAAAGTGTATTTTTAATGGGGTGCTGACCTCATGTGCAGAAAAAAATTGTCGAACAATGACGATGCGAGTAACGCCCAATATCCATTATACACCTCACTTTGCCATATTCATTATCCACTTGTGTTTGTCACTTTTTTTTCACTATGCTCGCAAAAGTGTCACTCGATATCTGACAAAATGTATCAATTTACAATGGCTGACAATGTCGAACGCGATACGAAATCGACCGAGTATACCGATGGTTATTTTTTTCTGTATTCAAAAAAAGATCGTGGGTGTTGAGTTTGAATCTGCACACGCAGGCATATCTCGCGCTGCGTGCAGATCGACGAATGAGAATCTGGAGTTGATCGCTGGTACTAACGTACCTCTGAGAGAGTGAGACGCGGAGTACGCAGCCACACGAACGCGAAAATAAATATGACTTATTTTATGACTAAGAAAGAAAGAGAGAAATAAAACAGTGACACGGAATCCAAAAGTGATCGATGCGAAGGCTAATTCGATACTGAAATCATCATTTGCGACGCTTACAAAGTCCCGACTGGTCGCTTCACGTGACACAACATAGCGACGATGCTCGATGTGATTATGATATGCTTATCTAGCTGAGTGACGATTCAGGGGGTTCCTCAACGAGATGAGATCGATCTGGTAGAGGAACAGCTTGATCCTCACCATCAATGGAGTAAGAAGCGGCGTTGCAGAATCAAATCCGCATGGTAGGCAACGTATTGTGGAAGTGCGATTCATACTCGTACGTACACAACGCACTCCACTACGAGTCGATACGTAAATATAGAACAAGACAAAGATATCTCAACGCGGATGTTGTGGGAGACAGTGATTCAATAGGAATTGAACTTGTAATCAATCGATAAAATTGTTCACCGACTCGCGTATCTCGGTTTTTTTTTATACTCCGCGGTTGGTTAGGCGCGATTATTGTATGCGTTATCAATGTCAAACACACGCCTCGTATACACACGTGTGAATTATCCGTCTGGTAACACGGATTAGCCTTCGTGTTGTATCGAAAAACTTGGGGAAATGAAAGATTCTTTTAATTTTTCCAAAAATACGATCGTAATTGATAGCTCCTTATTGATATGCTGCCCGAAGGCACAGTGACAGAGTTAATGTGTTTTTTTTCAGTGATATATTTACATTTGCTGATTTACCATTT
Source organism: Euura saliciscinereae (assembly GCA_018420115.1). Taxonomy (NCBI): domain Eukaryota; kingdom Metazoa; phylum Arthropoda; class Insecta; order Hymenoptera; family Tenthredinidae; genus Euura; species Euura saliciscinereae. The sequence continues at coordinate 56,331 of JAFFZH010009078.1, read as the reverse complement.
CGAGATCGAAAACACGTCATGCTCCCGAGACAGAAAACACGCTGCATCGTTCCGACTCACATATCAGAGTGTTTGACCGTACAAAATGAAATACATTATCTGCATGCATAGGTGGACGTATATGGATACACTGCATGTGCATAAAATTGTGTCGTAACAGCGAGAGATAATGGCAGAACGAGAACACCCATGCAGAGACGGCAAACACTTTACAAGGATGAAAATAGTAGAACAAAGAAAAAATGAGACTAAAACATATTTTCAACTGTACATTTTTCGCTGTTGATATTCCCGATGATGCATGATCATGTGCGTCTTACACTCGTATTTATACAGTCAGCAATTTATTACAGCTTTGTTTGTCTCTGCGATCAGTGTCGCTCATTATCAACGATTCTTTTTCTCCAGGGTGAATTTCATCCGTAATCTTATTCGATGTGCCAAACTTCTGAACAATTGGTCATCGATACAGAGATTCTGGACATCCATATATGGGGCTGCCCACGTCAATTCACCAGCTAGCCTCCAGACCGCAACATTTTTTATCCGCTTCGCGTTTTTTCCTCCTGTTGTTCTTGATGTAAAGCATTTTTCTGAATTTTGGTGAATTAATCGGCCCAACCGTTTTTGAGTTATGATATTTTTTCAACCTAAAAAAGGACCATTTTCCGAGTAAAAACTTTTTTTCTTCAAGAAAACACTAAACCCACGACTCTTATTCATCCAAATATGAACCAATACTTTTTTTTAACTGTATAATAAGAATGGAAATAAAATTGAATTGAAGTGATCGGTCATTGACTCGATCGAATATTCACTGTATGTGTAAATTCGTTGTTTCAGTGAGAGATATAAATGAAACCAAAAATGTTTTTAAACTTTTTTTTCAAGAAAAATCATAACTCAGAAAGTATTTGTCCAATAAATTCAGAAAAATGTTTCAGCGCGAGGAAATCAACAGAAAAAATCACGAAGCAAATCGAAATTGAATTGACGTTGACATCGCGCCATTATACAGTCCTGGCAAAAATGGAGTGTGTCAAAGACATGGATTCCAATTTACAATCCTCAAACATTTCGCCAATCAATATCAAATAGTCAGTTCATCATTGCACTTGTATCTACATCGAGTATCGCTATTACGGCAATACGTACGCTACATCGTCACACTAAACACATACTCATACTTTCAACGTAAGTTACACAATACGATCACGTGCTTCGGTCTATATGAAATTACCGTTCACTCTTCGTCGAGGTTTCTCGGCTAAAATTATTGAGTTTTATTCGGTACACGCGAAGGAATATCAAATTCAGTTTTCTATCTTTCAAACTCTACAAGACTACAAACAATCAACCCGCTCCGAGAGAGACTGAGAGTTAATGAACCTGTGAACAATTCGAAAATCGCTCGAATCATATAGTCGAGTTTCTGAAAACAATGCGGTTCACCGGGTTCACTGATCCTCCGAAGGTCGTTATTGTGACGTATTATAGTTGCATCACCTCCTCCTACGGGTTTCGTCGGGGAAATAGTTGACGGAACGGAGTATTACCTGCTGTCACAATTTCAAAAAACAGGCTCCAGCATCTTCGAGTATAGCACTATAACTTCACGGCGTGATTAACGCGGTCTTCAAATTTCGATGATCGTGACTAACCGTGATATCATCGCCGCGGATTTATCCGAAGAACGACGAAATCCGATAGGTCCGAAAGTACCAACTGCAATGAGCCGGCTGGACACACCTGACCGTGAGAGAGACGAAGAGAGAATAACCGGATGAAGGTGGAGAGGGATTGAGAAGTGAGCAATAAACGTGAGGGAGCGGGGGTGAGCCGAGGTGTGGAGGAGTCGAGGAGAAGGAGAAACTATATCGTGAGTCATCGTACCGACGGTATTGCAAAACCATACACTTTACCATTAACCGCTATTCTTGCTTAGAATATGTTTAAACCACTTGACTGCGACGCGTGTTCAATATTCCTCTACGTCTGAATACACGACGTTCAGAAGAGTCCCGCGGTTTGGTGCCTGCATATCTTCACCAACCGCGGATGTACGTTCTACACTCTCTTCCGGTTTTTTTTTACTATAAACAATCATTTTATCGTCTCAATGTGAGATAAAACGAGGCACTCGCGAGGCAGTCTCTTCCGCTCGATCTATGATCTAGATATTGACTCTAATCTAGACGGCAACTTGTTGCGCTGTGTACTCTTTGGGGATCATTTGACTCGAACCAATATTCACAGTCTTTTGTCTCTCCTCATCGAACGAAGACGACTACATTGCAGAGAATGTACTACATGTACAACTTCCGGTCTGTGAGCTGCTGCGTGAACCTCGAGGTTCTTGTGATCCGATGGTCACAACGTCTGCATTAGATATGTTCGATGAAACGTAGCGTGTGACTTTCAACGATCAGTCGATCGATCCTGATATCGAATGAGATTTTTGGGCACTGTGGTTATCGACGATGATGATTAAACGACGTTTTTTGTGTTCAAAAAATTTAATCACGAACTTACCTCGCATTCGAAGCTGTCAGACTGTCCGTTGACGCGCCGCACTACAAATTACTGAAACGGCCATGTTGCGACGTCACGACTCTACACCGAAAGCGTACAAAGAATGTATCGGCAAGTCTGTGTGGTACACCTGTGTAAAGCCGATGACGACCTACGCTGGACATTTGTACGAGTAGATCGGGTTGCCGGGTAACAGGCGCTTGTTTACAATGCGAGTAAAGCGTCGGATCATCTTTATCGACACCGGCTTCACGGTTCACATCGAACAACGTTTCTTTTATCATCACCGTTTCGTGCAGAAGCGATGAAATCCTTTTACGGTCCTTTCTAAACCCGCAAATTAGTCGTTTGCAAATAATTCGAACGTGTTTGAACAGCGAGGAATTCTTGATGACCTCGGCTCAGGCCGCTGATCGATTTCCACGTGTCGAACCTAGGATATACATACCTATAGGATTACGCGTATGCGCGTTACGGTGAAAAACGCCATTACATTGTCACCGCGGCGATAGAGAGTTGTAACGCGTTGATGAAGATATTGGGATTTATGAGTGATATTACCTGACTCTGATCACTCGATTTCATTTTATTTGTAAACAAAAAAATTCGTCTCGTATCTGCAGTTAGATGAGAAAAAAATCTGAGCAGAGTTTCGCCGTTTGTGATAGTTCGGTCGCAGCCATGGACCTTATTTGGCTACTATTTTTAGTAGGTTGAACATTATTACCTTGGCAAGTTTTTTTTTTCTTCAAATTTTATCCCAGAAGGATTCAGAGAATTTCCAAATTGTTTGTGACTCTTGGGATACAGTGACAACCGAATTAAACTCAAGATTTTATGCTTATTGGTGTAGAAAAAATAACAAAACTGTTAATCGTTTATAGCGAATCATTTGCATAAAAGTAATACACGGTAACATCCTTGTCAGTGTTTCGAATGTCTGTGGAATCCGTAAGATTATACGACTTACATATATCCTCAGGCAATTAAACTCGTATCTCACTGCAGTAATCTAGCAAAATGAACAAAATCTTCTGCAGTCGATCCTTTCGCGTCATTGTATCAAATTTCAACTCAATCAAAGAATTGGAAACGAGAACTGTGGCGGGTAAACAGACAGGTATATGGTAATCAGTTCAATTGAGCCTACGCCTACGCGAAGAGACTTTTTATCAGAAGAATACGTAATATTTCCCATACGAATAGGAAGAAGATAATACTCTAATAAATTATTTACTTTTCATAAGTTTCTTTTCTGTCTCACTGGCAAATATTCAAGACATGATATTCACGGTATTACTTTTTCCTATTCACATGGGAGAGAGCCCGCAAAAAACTCTTTTAATTCTTCTAATAAAAAGTCTCTCCGGCTTCGAAGGTGAAATAAAATGATCGATGAAAAAAGAAGACGAAGACCTGTTAGAACAATTATTAGTCATTAGCACTAGACTAGCAAGAATCGCGAATCAGCTTGAAACTGACTATCGTTATTCAATCAGATAACGATTATCAGCAAAACTTGATTCAACAATGACCTGTTTCGGTATGAATATGAATTCAGGGATGGAACAAGGGCACTGCCATCGGAATCTGGGGACGTTCAAAATCAGGGGATCGATGGTAAAAAATTGTGATAAACTAGTATGAAATTCACAGGGAAAAAAAACAAAGTATCGAAAAAGAAAAAGAGTGATTATAAGCACAAGAAACTGTGGAGGTATTATGACCAGCTGCACCTACAGGATTCTGAAGCCATAAACCGAGCCATAAACGATTGTTATGATTACTACGATTACGTGCACAAAATTTACTGCTCATGCCATATAGGCGTTTACGTGCTACTTGATTTTCATTGAATGCGTTTACGTGATTCTATTCAATATATCCTCGAATATATCTGCGAGCTGCTAGTTGATTTTGACCCGTTTACGTGGTTTCGAAAATTAGTATAGCTAATGACACGTAAAGTTGTTTAATTCCCTGTGGTTTATTTACCTGAGGCGTATAAACAAATTTGTTACTTAAGTAGATTTGGTAATAGAAACAGCGATCATTAGGCGATTTCTTAGTCTGTTTCAAATACATTGTTTTCACTGCAATGTTAATGTATTGTTTTGCAACACCATAAAATTCCTTGACTTTTCCCAGGCCATTTTTCGGATTTATTGACTTTCCCCTGACTTCCTGGTTTTCCGTGACTAGTGGCCACCATGACCCAGTCCAACTTCGAATAACGATCGTGAAGAAACTATCCGTCTGACATAGATTAAAAATTTACAGAACATGCTATGAATATTGTAGAATACTTACCTAACAAGAGTCGTTTTGTTGAAAATCGAAAGCCAACAGGTGCAAAAAAAAAAAAAAAAATCGTGAACGTGTCAATTTGTGAAGATAGAACGATTTTGCTCAAATCCACCCAGTGTGACAACGGCGGGTTGAAAATAAAAAATCTCTATGATTTAAACCACCCTGGATGTACGCGGGAAGTACAAATTGAGTTCTCAAATTGGGCCGTTGATTCTCTCATGTCTCCAAACGATTTCGCTTACATGACGCACAATTACATAAAAAGTCCGAGATATTAGACCTAATAACTTCTGGACATTAGAGCTCAGTTTCACATAACTATAATCGATCCATCACGGTAATGACTAATAAAATATAATTGAGTATAATCGTTCTCTGGTCGCTCGATAACGAGATGGACCGGGTTCGCTCTTTCACCTTTCGATAAGGTATCAGCCTTCAAGATACTGATATAGCTCCGAAAGCTACCGACCGACGGTGGTTGGGTTTAGTCAAAAACTTTACTGTAGACGTTGTTTGTCGTACACGCACATCACACACACATATCCGATTGTAAATTGTGGATTCCAGTCGTACAATCTGTAGTAACGCGTATCGAGCGCCACGCTCGTGTTCGCTGATAAGTTTGTTTCAACACTCATTCTTCATTGCACCTTCGGTTGAGTTAGTACGTTTTTGTGTCCCGAGGAGTGATCACAGCTCGGTACGCTGCTGCTAGTGGACCGACTTTCGATTAACGCGGTGGACAATAGTTTTTATTCGGTAGATCGCGAATTAAAGAACACTCAGGATTCCACTATGGCGAACATCAAGGTAAGTTCAAAAGAATTGTTACAAAATTTTGAAACATTTCTTTATTCTCAATTTTGAATTCATCGGACCACGTTAATTAATTTTTGGTCCCTGCCAAGGAGAGATTCTTCCTCTATTCGAAGGTGAAAACCTTGGCAGGACCGAAAAAAGCGATAGAAAAAATCAATTGTCTTATTTTAATTGTTCGAGTAAAAATTTTCTGTAAACATGTGATTATTATTCATAATTTTTTTCATTTCTTTCAATTGGAAAAAAGTTTACATGATGCCTTACTCATAACAAACTTATATCACACATGATCTATTATGTCAATGTCGGACTTTTGCACCATTACAGTTTTTCCAGACAGAGATTTGCTCTCTCACATTTCAATTTGCTTCGCCTTTGGTCTTTTGGTAATTTTTTTCAAGCAAATAGTCCCTCGTGTCTCGTGATTTTTTTCTTGATTCGTTTTTCTTTTCAATTTCAACAAAATGGAATGGAATGAATATGATATAAGCGATTTTCTGGCCTCGTTATTACAGAATTGCGCGTACCATACCTATATAGCGTACTGGTACACCCACGTGTATGCATATAGTAGGCATGAAATTAAATTTGCACACCGTGACGATGGTAACGCATTATGCATTATATCATGTGAATATTTACGTAAGTTGCGTGTCTGATTGTTTTTTCCTTGTCGATAATTATAGAGCAGCAGTGTCGAAGTACTATTTAAACATAATTGAGAGGTGGAAGTGGACACATAAATTATTCGCAAAGCAGTTACAGACATTTGATTCCTTTCAATCTACCAGTTTATCCCCAGACTGCTAATGTTTCACCTTTCATTGGTTCGAATTGACGGGTTCAATTAGTCGAACACAGAAAATCAAAGTCATGGGGTATCCGTCCTGAATCTCGTTTCTTACCATCTCGTGGAAAGTTTTCCTGCAGTTTTGGGTCTCAAATAATGATTCCTGACTCCCTCTAACTATTGGACTGTTTTTGGGGGGGAAAATCAAATTTCTAGTTTTGAGGGATTTGGACAAAAAATAAAATATCAAAACAGCAATGGAAATCAAAATCTAGATTATTCGAGGAATTTTTTTTTTCAATATTCAATTGATAGCAAACAAAGAGAAACGTCAGGCTGGAAAAATTAAACCACAATTTAAGGTCACTTTGAAATGTGGGATCAGTGAAACTTTCAAATAAATTAAGTAGTAATCCCTTCAATCACGACTCAAGGTAGTCAGGAATGATTTGGGACCCAAAACTGTTTAGAATATCTGTATCCAAAACTGTTTTATCAAATAGTTGTTTTGGAAGACTTAATTGTCAAAAGAAAGAACCTGAAAAATGAACAGGCTTGAAAATCGTGAGAGAATTTTACAGAGACTGTTAATTTCATATCGTTATTTGCACGAATTAGTGTCGATGGGTTGATGGTGTTTTTACAGTATTTTCGGAATCTGTTGCAGGACATACTTTCGAATTGGAGACAATCGGTCCTCGTGATTCTCCACGTTGGATCTTTGGGAGCATTTGGCTTCACCATGTACTATGCATTGGCAGAGCTCAGTTTACCCATGGCAGATCCTGTAGAATTCAACACAGGCCAATGGAAATATCTAACATTTTGGAACGTGGTGAGTTGCGAAGATCGAGGTTCTATTCTACACCGAATAGTTCTACACGATGAATGTTCTACACAAATTATTCTACACCGTTTTCTTCTACACCGATTTTTTTTCACACCATCTCTTTCTACTGTGTATAATAGAACCTCACTCGTTAGTTAACAGTACAATTAACGCAAACTCATTCATTATACCTACCTGCGAACACGACTTTGAATTTATGAATACAGAATTTCGAACAACAGTAAGTAACAATGTCATCGATCATAAGTGAGGGAGGTAAAAATCAATCCTGCAGTATAATTATAAGTGGATACTTGTCATTAATTTAATCAAGGACAGGATTATACAACAATAATTATATCGAGATTCAGACGATCCATTGAATTAATCGTCGACGGCAGAAAATCGATCTAATAAAATTGTTTGTCACGTCTTTTATCGTGACCCATTTTTTAATTTAGTGCATCGCGAGGTTGCGAGATGGTTTCAAGTTCATCATTACATCATTAACACAGTGCGATGCCTGACGCCCGCACGCGCTGACTGGATTTTACACTCTACTGGGTACTTTAACCATGCGACAGCATTGCTTTACCGCTGTCTATTCGATTCAAATTCCGCGTACCATCGTCAGCGAATTCTACTCGCCAATAGGTCAACTATATGTTACCAGTCAATCATTGCATAAGGTTCTATATATCAACGGCGGGTAGATAATTATTCGAGGGGGTAAAGAAAAATTGGTTTCTTGCGATCCTCACTTTTGATCATCCTTTTCTATGCCTCACGTCAGCTGCAATCTGACTCAAATCGTAATAGACTCTGATTCAGCTGCGGAGACGGTATTGTCTACGTGTAATCAGTGAGACGACAATATCTTGATCGATGGACTTAGATGTCTGATCTGAACTGTGATCCGTCATAATTACCGGAATTTGTCCACGTATATATGCGACTGCGTCTCGAGGGGCTATTCAATCAAACTTTTAGTCTAAAAGTCATTCTGTGATTTCATATGATTTCGCATGATTTTATAAGATTTCACAGACGAATTCCTTATAAGTTATTTCTAACTTTTTACGATTTAAAAGCGATATCCGCAATTAATCGGACATTGAGACCGTGAGATGATTTGATTTCTTTGCCGCATGCGGACCGTAAATAAATGCTCTGGCCATGCACCAGCAAGCTGTTACATAAGCTACCAGTATCAGTCGAGTAAAGGAGTTGAATGTGAGAGACTGGCTCCGAACTGGGGTCAAGTGATATCGTGAACCTTTTCTGTCTCGTCGCGTCGTATAAAAGGGAACTGATATTATCTCAGGAATTCAAAATGATACGGTACAAGAGCAGCGTGTGAGAACAAACATCGACTGATCATAATCGTCTTCGTGATATCGGTGATTATATTCAGCCTTGCACGTAGAGCACAATTATAAATGGCTCATTAATGGCTTGACTCCGGGTGCCCTGAGTTTAATTAACAAAATTATGTGTTTATACGATCTTGTCACGATCAGCTTTTAATGCCCATCATTCCGAACAGGCGCGTGTGCCAGTTGGGATTATGCACGTATTTTTTTCTATTCCATACACGAAAAAAAAAGATGTAATTTTTTGTAATTGTAATTTTTTAATTAAAAAGTGGAGGGGATAACGGTTGGGACCGACTGCCGGGGCTAGACAGAGTAGGGATAGGCGCTCGGGATTGGCTGCTCTGGGCGGAAAAATCGCGATTTCTGCCTCGGCTCATACACAGCTGCTCATACAAGTTTTCTCGCTAGTCTTATGTACGTACGATTGTATTGATTTGGGGCTCAAATTGAAGGTGAAAGATGGCATCTATGTCGTGACGTAGCCCGATTTTCCAATAAATGTCTATTCTTCGCTGTAGCAGGTCGCAAAATATGCCTACTTTCGACAACGTTTTTCGGAAAATTTCAAACGAAATTTCAAAATTGGCCTACGTCACGACATAGATCCTTCTTTTGTCTTCAAAATGCTTCGAAGAGAATTGCGATATCTTTAATGACATCGTAGATAAATTCAATATAGTGAGAGCCTGTATGCGCGGGGGTAGGCGCAATTGCTGTAGATTTAACTCCAAAAAGATGCTGTCCAAATAATTACTACCGAAGATGTAGAAAATATTACATCTTTTTTTTCCCGTGTATACTATTAGTAGTTTGCAAAAAAATAATTAGGTAATATTTTGTCTTTACTCAATTAAAAAAAAATTGAAGGAAATATAACGAATCGAAAATTACTACGTTGTGACGTCACCCAGCAAAAACGCTGGAATTCAATTGCCTGTAACTTTTGTGATCATCAATTTTAACGAAAAAGAAAAACATGACATAATTATTTCGAGATACTCTACGTTACCTAAACGCATACCTATAAAAATCGAAAAAAAAAAATTTATTCAAAATCCCAATTCTTCAACCATTTTCTCATCCATTCAACGCTGAAGAATGAGAAGAGAAAAAAAATAGAGATTATTCATAGTTAATACAAATGAATGGAATTTCAATATTTATAATTAAAAATTGTGGAAGAGATTAGTTACATTACCTACATTAGAAATTTGAGTCTCGTCTGTTCAGAATTATCTGAAATTTCTTTTTATAATGTCCGGCGTACAATTGATGAGAGAATGATAAGAGAATTATTGAATCTATAGGAAACAAGCGGGTTTGGGCTGACTATGAGCCAGCCCTCGAACTTTCCGTTATTTATTTTGTTCTCGGCTATTTTGAAATTTGCAAATATGACCTCAGGTTTTTTTATCAGCGGTTCAAAAAAAACTTCGAGTAGCAATTTCCGTGAAGTTTCGAATGTTCTTAGTGTTTTTTCCATCAAATTGAATTCGCCATTTTTAATTTCGCAAATCTGACCTCAAATTCGTGATCAGTGACGTAAAAAACCTACGAGTACCAAGTTTCATCTAAATCCAAATGTTTTTCGTTTTTTTGTAGCATATCGAATACGGCAATGAAAATTTTGCGAAACTGACTTCAGATTCGTGATCAGCGATCAGAAAAACCATATGGTACCAAATTTCATTGAGATCCGTTGATTCGTTCTTAAGATATCGTCATTTTTGTTGTGTTTTTTTAGAATTTTCTTATTTGAATAGTTCAAAAAGTACTAATCCGATCAAAGCCAAAATCTAATCAGTTCTAAGTTAAGAAAAGCCCCGTGGATTAAACCCAAGTTGATCGAAATCCGACCACGCGCGTTCTCGAGATATCGCGCGGACAAATATGTGGTCACACACATACGCACATACACACACACACACACACATACACACAACCAGACGTCAAACTGAAAATAGTCGGAGGTGATTCTTTGGTCCTCGAAACGTGAAGATTCAGTGAAAACTCAACTTTTCATTTTCGGGGTGATCACAATAACTTCCTTTTTTCTCTGAAAACAGAGAAGCGGGAAGTTAAAAAAGTATTTCGTATTCTTTAAGCGCCCGAAATTTCGGTGTCGTATCCAAATACATCACCTTTGGTTTTGTGCAAAATGGGACGTGTATTGGTGGCCGTAAACGTTAGCCGTTGTCACAAAGCAAAGCAAGTGACTTGGAATCAATTTTTTCCATTTTTTTTTCAAGTATTAATGGCCGTTGGGCTTCCCGATACCTACTAATATTTTAAAAAAATCTTAAGTCGTGTTAAAGTTGAACAAAAAATTGCCCACAGTCGCTGATTGTTATTATAATAAAAGTGAATTTATTGCACTCCGCAACTTTATGAATGTATACCGAATCGTCATTGAATCCGTTTTATGTTTACAACAGATTATTATTCATTTGGAATGAAAAAATTCGTGGGCAATGGACCGATAAAAAAACCTCCACGAGGTACGGAATTCGCCTGCCTATCCGCTGCCGCCAAACCTTTGAATCGATAGTTACGAAATGAACCGCGGCAGGGCGCCAAGTCTGTGTAAAAAAGGGATTCACAGGGTGTCCGCTGGGAACTTTTTTTTCTCATATGATACAACTTATCGTTAAATGTATTTGGATAAAGAAAACAAATGCGGACTCCAGTATCCAGTAATCTCGATTTTACTCGCCTGACATTGACATACACCTCCATGTCGTAAACGAAGTCGACAAACTCGAGGATTACTTTTTTGGCTGAATTATCATCTACCGTAAAGACACCTAGTATACTCCCGGTTCTTCCTCAAGCCACTAGGCACTAGTCAACAATGGCACACGCGAGAGGGGCGAACCTCTCGTGTGTGTCTGTGCCACGTTGTTGTGTACCAGCTAACTACACACAGCAAAGAATACAAAGAACACGTCGCGTTGTGCAGGCACACGGAATAATACCAAAGAGGACCTGGGATATACCTACACGTGAGAGAAATCATCCGAAGTTTATCGTGTGCACGACGAGTCTAAAGGTATTCAACTCGCCCGAATGTCTGTTCGACGTTCAGTCGTCGGCTTTTAGTGCCGACTGCGGATACGGCCATCGTGTAAGTCCAGATTGCTGATACATTTTAGGTTATAAAACGTAAACTCATCGAACCTAATTCCGAAGCCTTGCATTAGTGACGTCAAACTAAATCGGATATTCGTCATATTTTTCCGGGATCACTGAGATAAATAACTCAGAGTGTATCATCCGAATACGATCACGGAGTCGGTTCTCTTTCGACAATCGATTATACTCGCGTTTATATTTATGAGACTAAAGAGATTCAGAATTTTTAATCCAATCGCAGCTCGGGTCTAGCTAAAATTTCCAATGGGCAATGAGAAGTTCATTGTTCACGTCCGAAATTGATATTCAGTACATATTTATCCAAACGTCTATTGGTTAGTTGAGTCAACTACCGCGAAACCTGATACGGTAGAAGTTTGCATGATCTTTGGGACACAATTTTCACCTCGTCATTCATCATCGTCTGTAAATGATGTGTGATTGCTCTGATTACACACGCAGTTATCCCAGTCCGTATTTTATTTCAGACATCAGATTGAACCGTGAGCGTTCGTCGTATCGACAAACTTCAGTCACGTGCTATCTGGGTGGAAATACTGTTACTTGAATGACTAAAACTGCGTTAACTGTTAACTTTGATGACTTCTGAGTCTTGATTTCAAACTAGTCTGCAGTCTGTCTGTGGTACGAGATCGTAACGTCGAGATATTGTGATTTTTATAAATCGGGAAAAAGGCGCGTTTGTATGTTTATCGTTGTTTTGTTTACAACCACAGACTCGCGAGCGTCAGATTTTTCACGAGTTTGGTTTCAACCGCGGAACAACAGTCGTTTGCAATCTCGGAAGAAAATACCGTTTAAATTGCAGGATCCTTTAGCGAAATCTGAGGTTGAAAAATGGAAGTCTCGGGGGCGAAGAGTAAAAGGCGAGACACGCTGCTCAGAGCTGGAATACACGCGATCTTCTGCACGCAATTCGCCTTCGCGGCTTATTACGATCACACCTATACCAAAGTTCCGAAATCTATCGTCAGGAATCACCACGCTTATGGTGGAAAATTCAAATTCCTTACCTTCTTGAATGTGGTTTGTATTTCAATATCAAATAAAACTAATACCAATACCCCTTTTATGTCATGTCAAACTCCCAACGACTGAACAGTCTGAAATTGGCTGGAATCGAGGAATGATCTGTCCAGAACGGTCCGAAAGCTTGTTTTTCGATTCCAGCTAAGTTCAGACTGTATCATCGTTAGGAATTCACCCTGTATAATATCGCGAAGCTATTTGCGCTCTATGAGTTTGCGTTTCCGCCACTAGATGTCGTGTTGCTGTCGACACCCAATACATCCTAACTCTGGAATCGCTCCTCCGATTTGGATCAAATTTTGCATGCAGACGCTTAACTTAAGTAGTCAAGCTCGGAACTAGGATCCGTGAGTGACATTCAAATATTAGGGTAGGCGATGCAAGCACGAAGAGATCGTTGAAAGTAGCATATTTTATGGATCTTAGTTCCGGCCATGAATGCTTATAGCAAACGGATTCGGAACATCAGCCGGCAACTTCGACTGCAACTGATGCTAGCGCCGTACCAGCGACTAGCGGCCATGTTTATCCCAACTGGCAGGGGAAGACGGCCTATGAATACTCGGCGCGAAGCTGGGGTGAACCAATCGTTTTTGTATCACTCGCATCACTGATGCGCTAACCCAGTGAACCAGATTGAATTTAGTATCTTGAAAACGGAATTAACTCGAATTCAATCGAATTGAAAAGATTTGTGTGCCAATTCTTGGCGATGAAAAATAATTGGGGGAGCTGGTACACGATACTATTTAATTTTCGTCAATTCCGTTTTCGAATTTCGACGTACTCAATTCGGTTTGGTTCACTACTGGAAATGACAATTGAGCACCCGATCTTTTATGGAAGATGAACTGATAGATACAGTCAAAGGGTAGTATGACTAGATTTAGCTAAATTTTTTTTCCTACGAAATGTGGTCAACTTCCGAATCATCTTGCTCGTAAGATTGAATGAAATCTAGTTACAATTTCGATTTGTAAAATGATCTCAGAATCGATATGTACATATGAGCAGTGTATAACGACTTCTCAGTCATTCTGTTTCAAATTTTTACGATGTTGTTCGAGTGTAGATGTTTTTATTCTTTCCATGTACCCGAAAAATCTGAAGAAAAAAAAATCGCGTAACGTACCCCAGTCTTTTTTCCCCTCTTGTAGCCTCGCATCGAGAACAATGTGCGTCAAATTATCCAAATGTGATTGCACTTACATACGTACATCATACTGCGTGTATTCACACACATCGATATAGTTACGTCTGCACCAAATGCAGTTACGTATGATTTAATCTCATAACATGTAACGGCTTTCAGAACACGTAACATGGTTCACTTATAAATCAGTATTAAATTGCCTGCACAGACGAGGCTTTTGATGGCAAATTAAGTGACCATCGGATAATTTTTATCGTAAGAGGATTGAGAATACAAATATAAAAAATTCTTCTCTTTCAGTGTTCCTGAATGGAACCCCTGTACTATCTGGAACTATTATTATTAACCAACCTCGACTATTAATTGCCACTAAATTGTTGATATTCATCAAAGTTCTTCTAGTGACGGACGTGCTAGCGATGCCTTACTTCATTCAGTTATTATGTTAAGCGGGCGCATTTGATTTCCAAATTAGGCCTAACGATTCTTTTTAACATTATCCAAAGGTCTATGGTGAAGGTCGAAAGTAGCTGTATATAGGTTGAAATCGAGAAACGGAAGTACTGGATGGTTCAATCACATTCAAAATAATCATCGAAGCTATGAAATGAAATGTTAGGTCGCATCAAATTACAATTATTACCAAACCAGGGTCACACAGCAGAAATTAATTCAAAGTACATGGTGTAAATGATTACATTTCACAATCATTACACAATTATTTAATTACACATTCACCCAATACTGGGTAGAAAGGTTTTTTTTCGCCAAAACCTGTTTGAGTTATGAATGTTCTCAAAGTCAAAATTTGGACTTTTTTTTGTAAAATATGTGAAAAGTCACAAAAATTCTTTCTTCTCAACTATTTGACAATTTATTTTTTCCGAAAAAACTCGTTATCAATGACTTCCAGTGTTCCGTGAATGCGAGTCAGTATTGGTGAGCGAATTTTGGAAAATAAGGAATGAAAAAAGGACTGATTTCATCGAAAAAATGATAATAATTTTCAAACAATTAGCCAGCTCCATTTTCTTATACAGTTTTCATTCATTGTTACCTGAAATATCATCCACCAACTTGGCTTACATTGATGCAACCTTAGAAGTCGTTGGTGAAGATTTTTAACGGAAAAAATTATTAAATGATTCATAAAAAATGGCGGAAAAGTTCGGTCCAAATTTTTTAAACATAATTAAGAAAGGATTCGTAGAAGAAAGAAAAATCCCCCAAAATCAGAGAAGCGTTTCAGAGCTAGAATTGCGACCCTAAAAATCAGTGACCGAATTCAAGATGCTGAGGTATTCGCGGTGGACAGCTCCATATGAGTGTCCATAAAAAGGAACAGCGTTTTTAATTCATTACATGATCTTCATTCAATTAAATTTTCATACTTTTCTCCGTGGGAAGTCTATCTTTAATTGACTGGATTGTTAGGACGGATGAATTATGACCGTTTAACATTCCACACTTAAAATAATCGTAAGACGTTTTATATACTGTATGATTACTCTTGGCATATTGTATACACACGATAAACCGCTTTGTACTTACTGTAAATGTAGCACGAACCGCAGGTAATCTAATCAGAGCCGTAACGAGAGCTTAGGATACATGGTAGGATTTCGTTTGTCAGGTATAGGATACCAAGCGCCAGGTTTAGAACACTATCAAGTATCGAAACTTGATATGGGTGGATGAAAATTTGCAAATCACCGTCACCTTTTCATCGCTGGTAGATTTTGCTTGTAAGTGGATCAAAATAATCGACTTTCCCTTGATGTAAGTCTAGAATTTTGAAAATGTTCGGGTCACGATTTTCAGATACCTAAATATGAAGCGCTGCAAGGACACACACCGCAAATTAATCCACGTGTTACAAATTTGATTATAGTGAGATAGAAGTAATCGAATGAAGAAATCTAATTTTCAATCAATCTTGCAGATACTACAAGCTGTCTTCTTTCTCGTATGTGTGGCGAACGATTTCTTTGGAAGCAATGAGTTAACGCCACAAAAACGACCGATATTGCGTCGTGTAAAAGATTTCTTCCACGCAAGTCTGGGATTTCCAGTCGCTATGGTGAGTATCATTGATGTTTGTGTGTTCAATCAGATGAGCAGAATTATCATTCGCAGCGTAATCGTCAATCATCCTTCTTTCATATCGCATCAAACACACCCTTGAATGACAAACATCGGAGTATAATTGGTGTATTTTCAAGCATATACTAATTTCTCTAACATCAACCAATGTCGTCTTCTTATTTGAATCACAGTTTGTCGGGGTCACCTTCTGGGCGCTGATGGCGATCGACCGTGAGCTCGTTCTGCCCGCTGCGGTGGACCCTTACTTTCCCTCGTGGTTGAATCATCTGATGCATACTCTCATTGTATTCAGCACCGTCTTTGAGATGATCATTGCTCCTCGACAGTATCCCAAACGGCTAATTGGAATCGGGGGTCTTCTGGTTTTTATGTTGATCTACTTGACCTGGTATGTCCCGGGAGTTTAAGTCCGATCATTTTACGTTCCTGGTCCAAAGGCAAAATCGAACTTGAATTCAATGTCCTCAACACACTTTCAGGATGATCATTGTTTACACAAAGAGTGGAGTCTGGGTATACCCAGTGATGGAAGTGTTGTCGCTGCCGCTCCGGGTTCTCTTCCTCGCCTCGCTCTTCGGATTCAGCGTCATCCTCTACATGGTCGGAGAGTTATTCGATCGACTCATCTGGGGTAACGCCATGCCTCAAAAATTAAATTCACATTCTCAATAGCCTTGTCGAGAAGTTATTTTGACTTCAGCTATTAGTGTTCTTCGGTGGTGTTGATTACATGTTTGTCTTACGTCTGCGTATCTTATCTGTTCAACAAGAAGTAGAAAATTTTGTGATTCAATCATTCCTCTGCTATGTTATAATTCTGTTTAGTTTTGTTTTTTTTTCCCAAGTTTTTCCAAAGTCTTTGTAACATTGGTAAAAATTTTAGCTTCACGGAACGATGAACTTTAGTTTCTGTAAGTTTGCTTCAAAGTGTTGTGATTGTTTGGCCTGCTTTCTGCGAGTAGTTTATCAAACTATTCGAAATTATAAACTATGTGGTTCTTTTTCTTGTTTTTTTAATGCTAAAAATTGATAATGACGATAATAATTCTTTGATATATCTCGATTTTTTCAGGACGAGCTCGAAAGTCTACAGGTAAGGGTGCGAAGAAGAAGAAGTGAAAAATTAATCCGTTCAAAGCTACATGCATTAGAAATTTCAGTGGTTGTTATATGCATAGATCGTTGAATATTTTTTTATTGTTGAATTCATATCATCCAGAATAACAGCATCGGGATTTTCATACTGTGATTCCCATATTTTCCGACAGCTGCATTTGTTGTTATTTGTAAACTGTGAGTCATCATACCTGTAATGCTATGTGATGTTATATTCAGCATAAAAAAAAAGGAAGAACACTCGTTGATAATGAGATTAAGCAATAATAGATAATCTTAGGACATTTGTTACAACAATTCAATTTTTTAGAGCAATTTTGCTATAAAGTTTTGTAAAAAGAGATCAATCTCACGAAATCTCATTAATTCAATATTTTAGATAGATTGATATTTCAATTTTTTGAAATAAAAATAATAGAATCAAATAGTACTTCGTTTTATACAAAGAAAGGAACATTAAAAAAAAAAAAAAGAAGATCGTTGCCTTTTATGTATCCCAAACGTTGCCCACTTAACTGATTGTGTTCATTGTTTACGTTAATTCGTTACGCAATAAAGCTTTAACTAACTTACCTGTGGTACTACGACTTATTCATTAGAATCAATGTTCAGATTCTGGAATCTCCTCATAAGTGCTTTGGTATTATACATTCATCGTATGTATTTACGTGACAGTGATCGATCATTATTGAAGGAATTGAATAAATTAAGAAAGTGTTGAGTTGAGTAGATTATGCAACCAATTTTATGGAATAATAGTCACGGGAAAGGTGATTTATTACGAATCTTGATAGGCATAAATGTGATTCAAAATTATGTATAACTTCGTCGGACATGCAACTTTATTTGCATTATATTATTATTAGATAAAATGAAACATGACGTAATGAGTGAATACGTAAATAGTGTAATGAAAATTTATACTTATTAAAAGAACAAATGATAATAAACCATTGGCTCGTACAACAATTATTGTAGTCAATTTATAACAAATTTATGACCCAAGACACTTTTTTCGAGAATTAAATCGTACAACTTGATCGAATTCTTTGAGGAAAACAATGTCACGGATCAGAATTGTTTCCACATGTTCAAATGTAAGAGTATAATACATCAGTCTTGATTTTAACATAGATTTAAAAAAAAATGTTAATATAATATCAAAACTATATATTCTATCCGCCTTTTACGTGTCGAATTAAATTACTTTGCCGAAGTTTCTTAACTACATAACTTAGATTACGCCTTAATTACATTGTCAACAATATTAAGTAGATCCTCGCCTAATTGCGCAACTAATTAGCGTACTTTATGTTTCAAGTGTTTCTCATTTTTTAGTTTCAAGGGATTCTGTCTGTGGAATTTTGTGGCCGCATTCCGATATTAGATCCGTAGGTAGTGGGATCCGTGCTTTACAGATAATTCCATGATCAGTCATTGCATGACTACTTCATACGACTGGGCAGAAAGGTTAACAACTAATTGAAAATAAAAAAAATGACATCGAACATAATTGTGCAATCAAGCATATTGTGACAGGGTACCATGGTAATCGCATGACAATCAACGTATACCGGCAATCATGATCATACGCCTGAATTAACCGAAGTCTTAGAAAAATATAAACAATAAGGAATTCGATTTACAAAATAGTTGCGCTTATTTCTATAATAATATCTAGTAAGATCTTAAAAGATCTGCAGTTCACTAACAGCGATGAGATTCCTGGGATTGTTTACCTATTCAATTTAGGTACGCAGTTTAAAAAAATTGTAACAAAAAAAACTTTGTTCAGAATTTGAATTGCTTCGATCCAGAGGCAGTCAATTGCTGATATCACTGCGACTTCAGAAATTCTATTTTTAAGGCACGACTACCTAATATCAGAAGACTTGCGATTCGTTGTTTTATTGAGCTGAGGAGAAATCTGTGTGCCCTTAGAGCTGCAATTTCTGCTGTTTATTATTTCGTCAATGCTTTGCTTCAATTCTTCCATCTCTAAAATATCTAGAGGCAGCGAAGTCTGTGTCGCCATTTCCCTGGCGCTCGATTGATTATTCGTATCGTCATTTTGTCGCTTAGTCGGCTTAGTCTTAGAGTCCTCAGACTGCATGAGACGTGAGAGTTCCGGGCAGTAACTGTACATGTCCTTCATTTCAATCTCCATGTTTTTCACTTTAATTTCTTTGCTTCGCCTCCCGCTATCGTGCCCGTAGCTCTTCGCGCTCTTGTTACTCGTCTTACTCTTACTCCGCTCGGGAGGTTCCTCGACGTTCAACATCTTCGTGTCTTCTTCGGCGTGGCTATCCTCGCTCTCGCTATCCTGTTCGTCTTTGTCTACGATCCCAGCCTCCACATCGGCATCTTTTCGCGATATACCGCGAGGCACCTTTTCTTCGCTGGTCAAATTCTCGTCACTTTCGCTCTGTCCTGGGAACAAAAACGGCAGCAGCATCCCCGCGTTCTTGCCGTCTAGTATTTTCGAGTTTATTATCTGACCGTCCAGACCAGCGCTTGCTGACCTTCTCTTCATGTTAGGCATTTGCAAGGACGGAATATTGGGATTGCCTCCGATAGTTAAGGCGGATAAAATCTGAGCTCCGAGTTGACTCTCCTGCGACGTTGTGCTCCCCCTTCTGAACAGGGGTCCCACCTTCCCGGATCTTGTCTTTCCGAAGTCGCGTCTTCTGCGTTTGCCTCTTCTCCCGCGAGAATTTCCAGGCAGAGTCGACGAGGCCACTTTCCTAGTCGTCTTTAGTTCCGCTATTTGCACAGATATCTGTGAATCCAGTGAATTCCTTCTAGATTCTACGGATACGCGTCTAACGCTGAAACTTATTTCCGAATCCACGGAGTTTCTTCGATTACTAGACACAGATCCAGTCGTTACACCGACTAAGGCTCCTCGCCTCGTTACCAGCTTCGGTAACGCCGCAGCCCAGGTTGAACTAAAGTCCTGCGAGGCTACGGAATTCAAATCGAAGTTTAGTCCGACCGGATCTTCATGCGTGTTGTGGAAGCTTATGGACAATCGACCGGCATTGTTGAATGTTTTCCTCTTTGCGAACGCTTGGGCAATTACTTTGTGCTTTTTTAGTTTTATCGGCTCTTCTGCCTCACAGTTAAAAGTGCTGTAACGGAGAAATAAAAATTGTAAGTATTGCGTTCTGATCAAAACAAATTTCTCTTTTCGTTATTCGATTCTATTTTGTCCCAACAGTCAATGAAAATATAATTCTTTTCTCATTACAGAAAGTACCAAATTATAGTGTCTCAGGGATTCAATTGCATACATTAATTTAAAGTTGGATATTCACGTGAAATTCGGAGACCTAACGATTCGTGCTTACCGTCTCAAAAATCTTGTCCATGTGTCGACAGTTGAGCCGGTCCAAACCCAGGAAGACATCAGCACTCCGGCAAAGAATGGAGATAGCAAGTGTAATTGAAGTTTTGCCACGCTAGGCCTGGAACTCATTTTACACTCCGATACATCCGCGTATTTCATTGTGATTGAGCAACTGAAAATCATAATTGACGATCGGCGTTAATGGGGACCTTTTTTTTATGAAGGATAAGATATAGAAAATTGACAATAGACGACTAATCCTTACATCATGTAATCTCGAAAGCTTTGTTTCCACTCCCAAGAGTGTTGGAATTCGTATATATGACAATAAAACGTTACAATAACTGCCACGAATGTAAATATGGAAAATAATCCCATTCTCACAATCGTCTCTCGAATTTTCGAACTCGCTCGCTCCGATATTATCTCCTGGCTGCTTATCTTCAGGTGAATTAACGTTATCAATCCTGGAATAAAAAAAACGTCCTCAGTTCTATTTCGTTCAAGCCACGGGGGTGAAATTTACTAACACTAAATCCAAATGTACCGAATACTCACTCTTCGCGTATGAGCAGAGGAAAGCACAAAAAATAAAACTTTTATTAGCTACTGATAAAAAGTGTCAAGCATTAAAAATTAGTAAAATATAAAATGAAGATAAAAGATTCTATACCTCTGGACAAGAAGTATCCTCCAACGAGTAACACAACTAAGACAGGTCCGAGTAAGAACCAAGCTCTGACTGTGTGGTTGGCGTATCCGACAAAGCATATACCAGTTACGCTATTTCCATCTATCTCCCCTATGGCCATTATGGTCACGGTGAGGACGAGAGGCAGACACCAAGCAATCAGGTGGAAATAGGCTCCTTTCTTGTCTATACGATCCTGGATCTTTCCGAGTGCCTGGAAACTCATGTGCCACGCGTATGTGAGTATGACGAACCAGACCATAGCCGCCATAAGGAAGTAGTACACAAGCACAAAGACCACGACGCAGGAGAGATTTTCTCCGCTGTAAAATAAACGAGAGATCAAAATTTTGAAATCTAGTTACTCGATTGCAGTTTATAACAAGCTTGATATCGATCCCTGATGAAATTAGGACACTTGGCTTTGGTACATTCAGAATACAAGAAGCACACATTTGCGTTCCATGAGATCTTTTTCTTTATCGGTCATTTTAACTTGTTTTCTCGCAAAAACTGATAAATACTCTAATAATCAATGATTTCTCAACGGAAGTTGCTCGTTATTATGTGGTTTGAATAATTTTTAGCCATTCCATTTCCCGTTGTTGACTGTAGCTCTAATATTTTGTTGAAATTTTGATGGTATTGAACTCAGAAGACTTCAAGGATTGAGCATGATTTTTTAAGCAATGTTTTTAGGTCGTTTTGACAAAACGGTGACGAGTTAAAGTTAAGCTATGGACAAAAAACTTCATAAAACTACGTTTTTCATCACATAATGGACAATATCTTCGATCAATATCAATATTATCTAACAACGACACAACATTCGTTGCTTCTCATACCAAATCATAACACAAGTGTAAAAGGAATAAGTACCTATTAATAAGTACAATTATCCACACTGCTGTAATAGAATACTGATATAATGGGTGATCACTTATTCAGAGAGCATGTTTCCTACTTGTTCAAGGTTCTCTCGGTATGTATGTGTGTTATAAAACTGAAATAAAATAAATTAATGTGATAACACTACTAAAATCTACCTCGGTTCGCTCATTCTCAATGTTCCATCTTTACGGCAAACAATAACGTCTCTGCTTCCAGGACTGAACTGCGCCAGCCACCCTACGCAAGAGACCATGAAACAACTGTTGATGTAGAATATCACCAATGCCGGATACTTGTTGGCACTTCTCCAATCTATCAAAAACGTTACCTGAGAATAAACAAATATTAATTTGTATAATAAAAAGAACGATTTTTCAATTTCTTGGCATTTCTACCTACCACAGTAAATAAATTGAATAGGAGACAGATTCCAGCGGCCCATGCGACGAAGGAATGTATCTGCTTCTGTTCATCGGGTGTGAAGAGTGGATCGCTGCACTGGGTACCGCATCCTTCAACCCCCTCAAAAATCGATAGCGCATTGTCCGTCGGTACCAGAGGCCTCAGGCATTTTCCTGTCGTATTGAATTTCAGTTCTCTTATGTCGTTTTTACACATCTTTGGAAACAACTCCGTGTTCTCGCATCTTATGAAACTCGGCCATATGGTGTTGTTGAATAGAAGACGACAAGGGCCTGAAACCACCTTGCACATCTCATGGGATGGCAGATCCACCGTGCCGTTAACACATTTTGGCATGAATACGGAACACAGAAAGGGCTGAACCACCGCCCAACACTTCGGAATGTGTCTAAGTCCTTGAAGAAGCTGCAATCTCTCCTGTGAATGATATTAGGAGGTGAAAATTGTGTCTGAAAAAGTATTAAAACGGTTTTTGACCGCCTCGCGAGACAAAGACTCGGGTTTAGTCTCATCCTCGCAACTAACTGTATATTTTCTCAGTACCATTCCTGCCTAGAATACGAATGACCCTCTTTATACCTGAGAGGCAAGCCCCAGAGGTCATAAAGTGATTTGAAAATTCTGTAAGACCTTGATGTTTTCTTGGGCGTTTAAATCCGGGATGAGATCCAGGGTCGTGGTAGAGTACGGGAGCTTTGTGCCCATGCACAAGGTCCCGTTGCTGATCTCTGTGCACTTTGCCGGTCTCCTGCAGTTGGCAAAATCGGTAGGTAATTCGCCGACCGGATATCTGTCCAGCATGTGATCTTTGTGCCTAAGATGAGACCTCTCTATCTCCACTTGGCTCCAGGTGTCGTTGTCGCTGTTAGAATTTGACGGAAAACTGTGGCTCAACTCGCACCCCACTCCGCATAGCAGCGTCGCGGACAACAACCACGATATCAACATCTGAGCAAGGGGGATGAAAATCAACATTTTCAAGTACCGCCGAATTAGGGAAAGAACGACAATCAACATTTTTGAAACTCCAATCGCATTTATTCGGGTAGAGAATTTAAAGAAAGAGTATATCTTTGTTGAATTGAATTGTTGATAACGTACCGTGATTTTTCGATGCCGTAGCGTTAATAATCAGCCGATCTTAGCTCGTTTGTTGATGACATCGGGTAGTTTTGCCATTGATAGTGTTCAGGTTCGTGAGTGAAAAGCGGTTCTTAGATTTTTTTTTTTTTTTTAGATCCAACAGGAATTTGGAATTAACCAATGTCCCTAATAAACTCTCCCAATGTCTTAACTTCTTCAAATTGAGTGGATGTCCGAACACTTGTCTGCTCAATGTTGGAGCGCGTCTTTTCAGACAAAGCGATCCACTCGCACTCCGAATGCATTCTATAACCAACGACGCCGGACGCGCCGGACGACGGACCACACGCATGCTGTTTCGTACCCGCCACCCTCCGACCACCCACGATGTTCTGTCTGATGCCCTCATCCTCCCTCTCTCTCTCTGTCCCTCTCACGCTGACGCCTTTTCCGGAGTGGTGGATCGGCTAGTCCGCGAATACTCCGCCCTCAGCGCTGTGGACTGTACAGTGTGCGACCGCTCATCGCGCGCGCAGTCTACTGTCAAATACCGAGCAGACGAAAGTGAGTTGGAGTCGTCAGACGACGCGAACTGTCAGATGCAACGGATTGTTGATTGAAGGTTGGTGAAGGCGAAATTGAGTCAAGGACCGAGGGGACGACCAGCGGCGGGAGATTGTGCATACGTGAGTGTCTTAAGAGAAACTATTTTTATTGGAGAAATGTGATAACTGTAATTATAAACCGGAGGAAACGAGACCGCGGGTTCTTCAGGAAATGTGATAAGGAACCCTCATGCCACTGATTGTGGTGTTAATTAATGCAGTATGTGGCATTCTCACTCGCAGAATAACAATTCAACGGATTATGCTAAACACCGGCAGCTGGTCGCGATTATTTATGTACGCCATATGCCGATACTAACCTAACTCCGCGATATTTAAGTCGATCGGGTTTTTTGTATCAGTGATCTTTGACCATCTTCTCGAATTTTATCTCAGAATCCAAGGCCATCCGCACAGGTGTATAAATATTCAGTCACAAGACTGATAACAACTGTTTGTAAGTGTCGAAGCGAAAGACGTTCCATTGTCACTTTGCAGTTAGAAACGATGAGATTCCTGGTCCACTTGATCCCTCTGCTGGCTTGTATGAGGATTTCGGCCAGCGATATCACCGACTTGGACCAGAAATGGCAGTTGGCGTGTCCGGGTCTCTTTCCGTTCGAATACAAGGGATACGCGCCACGGGGGAATCTGACTTCCGGCGCGTTCCAGAAAATGCCTCAATACACTACGGTCAAACACTGCACAGCCTCTTGCTGTCGTCAACCGACTTGCAACATTATATTAATGCACAACAATACTTGCTATCACGTCACTTGTGCAAGCGATAAATTATGCACTCCGCTCTTTCGACCTGACAAAGCTGATACCTACGATTCTCCGAGCATGGTGTTGGTCAAGTCCGTCGATAACGACGGCTCTTGGGCCGACTGGGTCAACGACAATGATAATGAAGTGACGTGAGTCTTGTCGTTTATTGGTATTTTAACGATCATACAGTTCTTTCAACCCGTATCCTCACTCGTTCAGGGCTGCGCTTCTGATGCAAGCTGCCGAACGGAATGAATTCGCATACAAGCCCAACATCATCATGTGCAAGGACGATGTGCAGGATTGTACGGAGAACGAAGTCTGTATAAAACGGACCGAGAGCTCCAGAGACGGAGTTTGCCAGTGTGTCATGGGCTACCAGAGAAATTCTCGAGGTAATATGACAAAGAGCGTAGAATGGTCGGGTAGAATCTAACACCGTTTTTTCCAGGGGTTTGCAAACCGATAGAAGAGTTTGAATCCCTCGATCGATCCGTGACGTTGAATGACGAGCAGTCAGACTTGCCAAAAGTATCAACTAGTTCTGTAAAACCGCTCTTGAAACAGCTACTGGTATCAGTACTTTCAAAGGTAGTGAGGCTCCCTGAAAATGAGGCCGAGTTATCTGCGTACACCATTCCCGACGAACAGAGTAACGGACCTTACAGCTACGTTTGGAGTTTACTGAGTCAGCCCGAGGATCAATCCGGAACTATGACCGATCAAAATCGCGCCAAAGTCAAACTGAGCCACCTTTCCGAAGGATTGTACATGTTCAAAGTAGCTGTTAAAGGCCCCGGCGCCGAGGGCGAGGCTTATGCCAATGTCAGCGTTCTGCCGCGTAAATATTGAAAGAATTTTTACTGGTCAAATATCTGCAATAATGATGAGTGTTAATGCATATCTTTTGTGTCTAGCTAAGCGAGTCAATCAGGCACCGATCGCTGTGATCTCGCCGGCTTCGCAAATTGTCAAACTGCCGAATACAGGGGCTGTGTTGGATGGTTCGGCCAGCAAGGATGACGATAAGGTGATATTGTACCACTGGGAGCTACAGCAGGGTCCGATCGGTTATCAACCTACGCTTCTTGATACGCCGACGCTTCAACTGGACAATCTTATCGCTGGAAACTACACATTCAAGTTGATACTCCACTGTTATACTCGACGGTTTTTCCTCATGGAAAACGCTGGGGTTTCATGTGCTAATTAAATGTTATCTCGTTCTTTATAGATTGACTGTCGAGGACTCTGATCACGTGACCAATTTTACAACGGCTAACATAACTGTGTTGAAAGTGATCGACTATCCCCCCAGCGCCAATGCTGGTCAGGATATTATAATCTATTTGCCTCAGAACACAATCACTCTCAACGGCAACCTGAGCACGGATGACAGAGGAATCGCCAGTTGGGAGTGGACCAAAAGTCAATCGGACCAGAACAAGGCAGTCGATATGCAAAATACTAGAACTCCGTACTTGCAATTGTCGGATTTGGAAGAGGGGATGTACACGTTTTCATTGAAGGTGATGGACGATTCCGAACAGTCCTCTACCGCAGATGTCCGCGTTTTTGTAAAGCCTCCGACTAACAAACCACCTACCGGTAAGTGCCGGGGAGTTGTGGTCTTTTTTCAGAATTTTTTAAGATCTGAGAACGTCGTCCAGGAAACAATCTACAACATTTTATGAACATTTTTCAGCAAATGCCGGAGAGGATGCGATCATAGCTTTGCCAGAGACGCAGACAGTGCTCAACGGCACCAAAAGTAAAGACGATATAAAAATAACAGCCTATCTCTGGGAGGAAGTGAGGTGGGATTAAATTTAAAGCTCCATCTGTATTTTAATTAGCTTTCATGTTACTCAGATATCTTCGTGTTACCTCTCGCATTCTTTATATCTATTGATACAAGTTGAGAAAATAACTTGTTATTAATTCTGAACACGTTTTCAAACAGTGGCCCTAGCAAAGCTGTATTCGCGGCTCTGAACGAATCTATCACCAATGTAAGCGGACTGACTAAGGGGGACTACGTATTCAAATTGACCGTTGTCGACGATAATGGGAACAAAAATTCGGACACTGTTAAAGTCACAGTGACGCAAAGTGAGGATACATCTCAGATTCTTTCCACAAGCAGAAAGACATTGGTAAAACGCGGTTATCTATGATTTTCAGATAAAAATGCACCCCCAAAGGCCGATGCTGGTGGCGATCAGGTAGTCGTTGAACCGGTGACCATAATAGTAATCAATGGATCCCGGTCCAGTGATGATCTCAGGATAGCGCAATGGTTGTGGACTCGCGATCCATCCAGTCTGGCGATTGGTACGGTACTTCAAGGAAGTGATAAGTCGCCTATATTAATGGTAAGCTGTCGACTCGTACTTGAATCCGTCACAACGATCGCTTTTCATTTACCCCATACTTTTCCTCAGTTGTCAGACGTAGTGCCTGGCCGATATGTGTTCAGTCTGAAAGTGAGCGACGATCAAGGTCTCAGCAGCGAAGATACAGTTTCGGTGAACGTTAAACCTGGTAAGAAAAATGGGATCCTTGTCCGGTTTTGAGTCTTTTTTTTTTGCAGTGTATAAAATTGTTTCACTCTTTCAGATCCTCACTTGATGAACTTGGTCGAGTTGACTCTGAACATAGAGGCACGACTTCTTACAAAGTCTCAAAAAGACTCTTTCGTTTTAAAACTCAAAATGCTACTCCACGCCGAAGCCAACATTGTCATACGCAATTTGAGATTAGAGCCACGCACCGGCAGAGCCGTTCTGGTGTTCTACGTGGATAAGGACGGAGGAAAATCCGTAATGTCTGGGCCGGAAGTGGTTGAAAAATTAAAAGCGAAGCTGCGGCAAGATTCCGGTCTCCTCGAATTATCGGTAGCGAGCATTGAAACTGCTATTTGTCAAAACAAATGTTCAGGTATGAACAAAAATTAATTAGCACCATCGTTACGTTTCTGTTTCACATAATGAGAATAGATAATTGGAGTACTTGAAGCGAAGTTGAGGATCCTTTCTTTAAATCTAGGTCATGGCGTTTGTGACCAAGAAAGCAGACAGTGCCTGTGCGAAGCCTTTTGGATGCAGAATCTGATTCAGAAATATTTTGGCAATGGTGAATCTAACTGTGGTGAGCGGGACATGATTTGAGGATTTTTGTCACTAAACGCAAGAGATCTCAGTATTCTTAAATGATGAATGAAGAATATTGTTTTTCATTCATGATTTATTTTCAGATTGGAGCATCTTGTATGTGATAATAGCGCTGCTCTCGTTGGTCATGTTCTGGGTAGGATGCATTTGGGGATTATTGTGTTTACTGCAACGAGTATGTTTCGGCAAACGGCGCTCGAGTCGGCCCAAGAAGAAGGCACCTCGCTATTCTCTTCTCCAAGGGGAACCGGAAGACGATGGGAGCTCGTGTATGTTTTTCGCTCCTAATCGATGTTCCTCAATCCTCATAGATATTTAAAAATTCTAACTTAATAATATGATTTGTATGCTCGCAGTCTCAACGCAGAATAAAATGATGTTATCAGAATCTGATACGGATTCTGACGATGTCTTATTCGAGAGTCGCAAAGGGAAGATCAACGGTCACTTGAGGAACGGCAAATCGAGGAATGGCTTTATGAAAAATGGTCCCAGAGTGAAAACATGAGACACCCGACATCGGTGAGACGCTGGTCTCTAAAATTGTTCCAGGGACTGTCCGATCGACTATTAGAATGGTTAATACACGTTTGTAGGTTCAACCAAAAAATACTAGTCATCTAATCCTCGTTAGCAGGTAAAATTAACGTATCCCTGCACAGTGAAGTTTGCTAAAAACCGACTGTCGACGGAGGGGTATAATATCCTGCGATGTCCACCGAACACATGTATGACTAGTGCGTTCCATTTTACTGGCGTGAGATATAAGTTATGTGTATATTAACCATTGTACATTCCGATTAAGAGCTTTTATTAATATTTAAGAGTACGTTGGTAGTTTCTCGAGGGTAGAAACTACGTTGCGGCATAGCGTTTTGGCAAAATAAAATAATCATCGTTCGATCAGTACTTAAATGCTATCAAACGTAATTCCAAGCTTGAATCGAGTATCTTTGAACATTTGAAATTCAAATGGCCAGGTCTGCAGTACAGACACATCGAAATAAACTGTGAAATTGTAGGTGTAATGAATTTTCGAGTAGAACAATAAAACTTTCCGGCCGCTCTCTTGCAAACATTCCGGTAAAGTAACTGATACTGGAGTCTCGTATAAAAATTGGTGGAGGATGTAGTTTTGAGATGCTGCTCCACCAATTTTTTTTTATATTATTATGTATAAGTATTAAAACTAAACTACCGGTGTTTCTACGGTATTGAATGTATTTTTAACTGAAAGTAGATTTTCTTATTTAATTTTGATGAAAATCATCCGTCGACCTTATGAAGGTCTTCGGTTATGATTATTCGAGGTCAAGTTTATAAATATATTATGTACGTACAAATATTCATATGAAACAAAGCGTCGATTTCCATGGAACAGAATTCAAGTATTGCACAATGGCGTGTCCGTAGTTTCTGTGGCAATTGACTAAGCGGCGTCTGTGTAGTGGATAGATTATACGTCGGAGAATTTTCTTGCTTGTTACTATTTACAAACCGCACAATATATGGGTTGCATTTTAATAATTATATATAAAGTATTTCTTATTTAAGAAATTTCTTAATAAATTTAATATATTTTATAATGCCAATGATTCGATCATGTAAAACATGAAATTTGATGAAACTGGCGAATGCTACTATTCTTGCGAATTGGCGTTGCCATAATGATTGTGCCAATCACACAATTTCGTTAAATTTAATCTGATTTCTATAATTATTGTACAATTTATTTTTACGAGCCATTTATAGAACTTAATAGTATCTAGTCATTTGCAAAAAGTATTTAATTAATCATCAGGTGGTGCACATTTATTATTGTTGTATTGACTGATGTGAATATATATCATTTATTCAATACTAACGACCATGATTATTTACTTTACTTGTTTACCACATCCACGCTCTCTGTATCAACTCGTATTCAAAATTCTAAACACTTTTTATTTTTAGACAAAAATTTACCTAAAATTTAAACACAACTAGAGATTTAAAAATATATATATAGCTCTACGCGTGGCAAAATATTTACTTCCTATTTTTTTTCGGAACCTTAGTTGCTTTGAGTCTCTTAGGATTTCCCTGAAGTCGTTTTACTTTTAGAGAATGATATCTGAAGGTATGTTCTGGTTTCTTATTTCCTAAAACCGCTGGACTTTTATCCTTAGTTCCAAAAACTTTCGATTTCGTTTCGTACAAAATTTCGCTATCGGTGTCCGAAAGCTTTGGATTAGGATCTATAGAAAAAACTTGATCCACTTGCATACTTTCATCCCCAACTCTCAAATAATTTTCCCCATCTTCTTTATGGATGTCAACGTATCTAGCTTTCTTTTTACTTTTCGAACTCGTATTGTCGCTTATTTCAAAGCCCAAATCTTTCCCTATGCTTATAAAATCTCCACCTATCCTTTCCTCGACAATTTCAGATCCCGTTCCACCTTCAGGTACGAATACTCTCTCTTTTCGAGAGTTTCTATACTTGTAAACGTCCGTCGATAGCGTGAACAATTTCTTAGGTACTATTTTATCTTCTTTCTCGATCAGTTTAGAAGGAATTATTCTAGTCTCTTCGTCAACCGCCGATTCCACGTCGAGCCTCAAAGGCCTGCTTCTATCCAAGCTCTCAGCAAACTCAACTACTTTTTCATACAACTTATAGAAGTGGTGGTCTTCCGAGGCAGCTACCGTCTTCTGGAAGATGAATAATTAATCTCCGATTAAATTGATTGAAAAATTGAATACCGCTCGTCGTATCCTGAGCCTGACGACTACCTTCAGAGCAATAGCTGCGCAAGCGAAACCAACCGCTTCGAGCATCACATTTTTCAAGCAAGGTACCAAAAGAACGGAGACATTCCTCAGGTCTGCCATACTGACGACGTGCTTGATCATGAGCATCGGTTCGATGTTAGCTTCCAATATTACACACAAAGCGTTGTCTTGTTCTAATAATCTTGTGACCGCGTTGACTCCCATAACGATGCTGTTCCTGTAGTGCAAAAATCACTAAACTGCTTTAAAAAATGATCCGAAATATTGATTCGTTAGCTGCGATCAATGCTTACAGAATATTCTGATCGGGCGAAGGAGCTTCTAGCTTCAACCGCGCCTCTTTCCTCGCTTCTTGTCTCTCTGTCTTTTTCATCTTGTGTAATTTCACCCATGGGATATCGAGCGACGGTCGTCGCAGGGCCGGCATTGACCTACGATGATTACAGTAGGTTAGGTTCACTTCTACACTCGACTCAATTCAGTTTGTTTGCTTGTTATTTCGAGCTGACGTATTTCGACTTACTTTTCCAACAATATTTTAACCTCGTCGACGTTCTCATTCTTCACATTTGGCCTATCGAATGAAAATAAAAATTTTTAGGTTATGATGCTGACAAACCTTATTTTTGATGCGATGAACCGTTCAAACTCACCAAGAAAATTCATACGGCTGTGCCAGAACGTTTCTCAACCCCTTAGCCGGTCCTTTCTTACCGGACAGTGCCTTTTTCTGCTGTTTTTTAGAAAACACTGGCGTATTCATGATCACACTACACAATAACTTTTTCAAACTAGCGCTCTTTTGTTTCGTACACGTGGTTCGCGTGAAGATAGCAGAAGCTGCCGGTGATTTAGGGACTTTATTGGACAACTAACGATCGTGATTTCCGTTTCCGGTTTGCGTTCCGTCTCCGATCACGGAATCGCGGCGTAGACGCAATTCTAGTCTGCAGTTTGCCATCTGCATCGCAACAGTTTGGTCATACATTTTAGGTTATATGAGCCGAGTGGGGGAATTACATGCGTAAATTTTTTTCTACTCTATTATCTCGTTTGATATATTTGGAAAAATAATATTCAATGATGAATATGGCCGATGGAGCGTTTACAAGGAGTGAAATTGTCGGACTTGTTGTCAGACTATCGTTCGTCACAGCTGTCACTTACATCAGCATAAGATGTCTAATGAACCAACTCGACCCGACGGCCAAGTCGAAGAAGAAGGCGAAAAAGAAGGTTAATTTTCATTCATCATTCGTAAATACCTCGTCAAGATCTACTTCTCTAACCGTTCAAAATCCTCTCATCGTCGATTAACAAATTCTTACGATCCCGTGCAGACACGTGAACAGGTGTATGCGCTAGAGAGAGAGAAAACATCGGGACTCAAGGTTCACCGATCTTTTGTATCGACGATTTTTCACGCTATTCAAATTACCTCATATTACGAAACGTTATTCCAAACGCTTTTTAACCGACTCACGTAATCCCCGCTATTTTTCACGTTCTTTATACCGTCTGATTATGAAAAAATACCGTCTACCGAATACCAGGAGACAGGGGCTTCCCCTATCTCTCTGAAAGAGTTATACTACCACAGACACATCCGGTCAAATTTATCATCCTCATCTCAAACGTTTATCTTTGCTGTTCATTCTACTAGAAACCCCCCCTTTTTTTTATTGTTCAACAATGAACTTTAATTTATTGATCTTTACCATTCACGAAATTCTATAGGCAGTTTTTTTTTCATTTTTATTCCCTATTTTACTCTACGGAAACTGAATTTTAAACAGCATTCAATGTACAAGGAATTTTTTTTATGCCCCAGGCCGAAGAGCATTTGCGCAGATTAGGTATGACGGAGAATGTTTCGTTAGCCATTGACCAGCTAACTGATTACGAAATGATGATTGCTAGTCATTTGGTGGATCCACACGATATATCGATATCTTGGGAAGATATCGCAGGGCTTGAAAACGTTATCCAGGAACTTAGAGAGACTGTGATTCTCCCAATCCAGCGTAAAGAGCTTTTTGCTGATTCGCAGCTAACCCAGGCGCCCAAGGTTCGGAGATGCGCTTACATTCGTACAAAGTCTTATCAAGCGGCTGATTCATAACGATTGTTATTTTTCTGATAAAGGGTGTGCTGCTGCATGGCCCGCCAGGATGTGGTAAGACTCTGATAGCAAAGGCGACTGCGAAAGAGGCTGGAACTCGGTTTATAAATTTAGACGTTAGCATACTGACCGATAAATGGTACGGAGAGAGCCAGAAGTTGGCTTCAGCCGTTTTTACACTGGCTGTGAAACTTCAACCTTGTATAATCTTCATTGACGAAATAGGTGCGTGTCTTGATCCATCAATTATTGATCTACCGTTATTACGGTTTAACTAACGAATAATATTTCCCGCAAAGACTCATTCCTTCGGATGCGTAATACACATGATCACGAAGCGACTGCAATGATGAAGGCGCAGTTCATGTCCCTGTGGGATGGGCTAATCACAGATCCTTCGTGCACCGTTATCATCATGGGGGCCACCAACAGACCGCAAGATTTAGACAAAGCTATTCTACGACGCATGCCAGCTACTTTTCACATTAGTATGCCTGTAAGATGATCTTCATTTTTTATTCTCTACTATATTCGGTTTTTCGTCAATAGCAATCTCTATTGTACATTTTTTATTTTAAGAATGTCACGCAACGAGCGCAAGTACTCAAATTGATTCTCGAGAAGGAGCCCATCGCAGAAGAAGTCAATGTAAACGCTCTCAGCGTCATGACCGAGGGATTCTCTGGTTCGGACTTAAGAGAACTGTGTCGAAACGCGTCTGTATATCGTGTCAGGGATTTCGTTCGTCACCATCATCCGTGAGTAGAATTCATTCATTTATTTTTATCAATTTCTCTCTTTGAATCCCACACAGGAATAAATTAAGTTTGTATTCTGTTTTTTGATTAGAACTCCGAATACTTCGGCTGCTGGTGCGAGTACGGATGAGGACGAATTTCACGACGCGTTGCGTCCGATAACGATGGAAGATCTTGTGATTTCAGTAAACAAAATGAAAGACTCCAAAGTTCATACAGGGACTCTGAATGCTGTTAAACTTGATCTAGATTAGGAAGAAGAAGTCCTTTTTATTATTAAGTAATAGTGTGTACTCTGATTGATCCAGCATTTTTTGTTTTCGTTTGTCGCACTAAATACATCAAGGATTAGATCTGTACCCCAACAGTTGGGATACTAACAAAAGTTAGCACTTTGTTTTCTGTTTGATATATCCGTAGTTTATAACAATTGTTAATTAATTATGAAAAGGATATTCCTGTTGATGTTACAGCACGCTTTTCTACTCGATGCATTTTTTAATTAGGTACTACTTGACAGTAATCGAATAATCGATTTGATAAATATCCAGAAAGTAGATTCGTGATATTTTATCAATCGTTATTGATTCCAATAATACTTATATAATTATTCTCTATTGACTAGATCTATGAAATCCGCTTTTAATCGTACATCTACTCGTTAGTCAATACATTTTTTAAAGACATGAACATTATTACGGGAATATCCTGATCCATCTTCCTTATTCAATGCCTTACGTAACTGTATTTGAAACAATTTTACAAAATCGCGTTGAGTTTGCTGCTCCAAACGGTGTCACAAAGCCATATGTATAGCATAGTGTGAAAATATTGAACGAAATCACTGAAAACGCGAAGAGACTTCAATAAAACAGTGTTGAGGAATTGATATTAACAATTCTGGGTGAGAGTTAGTTTCAGTATAGACATAGTGTGTATATCACCGTTGAGGCTGGTGTGTAAAGGGAGAAAAACAAAAAGATTTTCTGTACAACTGGTCTGTTACTACCGGTGAATCAAAGATCTGATTATGGTCGCCGGTTCTCAACTGAAAAATACTTATCAATCAACAAAGATCGAATTATTTCCAATAAATGATAGTATTCATATAGCACAACGGTATGTGGCGTGAATATTACGTTATTGAAATCTACCCAACAGCTGAAATTCCTGTTAATCATCAATATACTGTGTTGGTTCAAATAAAAGTCGAGGTTTTTGGAAATCAACATCGATCGCAAACTCTGAATTCTACCTATGTTCGGGACTTTTTTCCGCGAAAAGCTACAAAAGGCGAGGAAAGTTCGTTGAATTGAAAATATGATAAAATTTGAACAGTTAAATGCAAATGTTATGCGCAAATTATCATCACATTAATTGCACGTGTAACATACATTTAGTTAATCTACAGATATTATTCAAATTTCAAACCATCAGGTTCAAATTCAGTCCCAGTACCGAATGTGCAAAAAATGTATTACAAAATAGTATGCTACAAAATTTTCTCATGAACCTCGATTTATATTATAGAAGAAATTCGCGAAATCAATTCGAAAAATTACGGGTTGACTTGTATTCTCGTTTCAAGAAGTCGCTTCCGAACCTGCTGATCACCTGTGCAAATGGTTTCGTGTACCATCAAAGTTACCTAATGATTTGGTAATTTTTACTTTTCGACCTTATAGCTCGTTTGTACAGTTGGAACAAAATTCATCCATCGATTGATCAGCTTCGCTTGCTGTACCGTCTAAAAGCAGTTCGAAATAGTTTGAAAAAATTCGTGATTGCCGGGTTTGAATCGTCGCGGTGAAAATAGTTCACAGATTCCCCACCGGCGCCAGCCGGTCAGTCGCAGAATATTTGTGAAGTCGCCGCCGCAACAACAACTCGAACAATGTTTAAAGGTTAAAGAAGCACGTTGTGCACTTGCTAAACTCGAAAACCGGTAATTAATCCAGATCTATATAAATTTGTGTTTAAAAATCTGTGAATAAAATGAATTAAAGTGTGACGAACATCTCCGAACAATTCGATACTGATATCGTCACAAAATGTTGTCCGCAAGATTAAACGTCGCTTTGTCGGCTACGAATACAGCAAACAGGTCAACATTCATCCTCGGTAAATGGGGATTAGCCAGATCCAACAACAGTATTAGATTCCAAAACAAAACAACTCTCGCTGTTGATTCGTGTCCCCTTTTCGACCTGAGGGCGAATAATTTCCCTAGTAGAAATGTTTACTTCGTCGCACCCAGAGTCTCTCTCCAAACGATATCGCCGAGGACCTTCGCCTCTGCGGAATTCCAAGAAAAGGCGGACATATTCGGCGATTTGAGTGACCAAAAGTTCGAGCGAATCGAAATCGAAGACGAGGGGGACCGAAAGGAGGAGGAATTCTTGAAGAACGAGGCGAAACCGCCCCGCAGATCGGTTCCTAGCGCTGGTAAATACGCCAAAATGATCAAAGAACACATCGGGTCGGGGGATCTGAAGGCCGGCCTCCAGGTCCTGGACCAGGTCAGGGAGGACCGAAGCGAGCCCAACTATTACATGTTCAATCTTTTGATACGCGCCTTTGCGCAGCGAGGAGATTTGAAAAAATGCTTCAGTCTGTACAACAGAATGAAGAAAGAGGATCTGAAACCCACCGCCGCGACCTACGTCAGCCTCCTAAACGCCTGCGCGGAATCGAGCAGCTCCAAGATAGCCCTAGAAAAATTGCGCTATGTCAGGCAGAAACTGATAGAACATAACGTAGCCATGAACCAGGCGCTCTATAACGCGATGATAAAGGGATACGGGAGACACGGAAACCTCCTGGAAGCCTTTCAGCTCGTCGACGAGATGAAGGACAAGAAATTGACCATTGGAATAAGCACACTCAATCATCTCCTGCAGGGTGCTATCAGCGACCAAGAAGCCGGCTTCAGACACTCTCTGGTTGTCTGGCACGTGTTGAAAAGCAGAAAATTGAAGCCTGACATCTACACCTTCAATCTTCTGCTCAGATCCGCCAGAGACTGCAAACTCGGAGACTTCAGGGTCGAAGATCTCATGGCATTGGGAACCCCGGAGGAGGCGTCGAGGCCCATAGCTTCTGCCGATAGAACGAATCTACTCGTTCACCCACCCGTCGTTTCTCCGCTCATGACGCTTATCGGCGAGAAGAAAAAAGCCGAGACTGAGGTAGTGGAGAAGCACAGTTCCGAGCTCGACGCTGAACCTGTAGCGCCGATCGTCGCCCTGGACGCCTCTTCGCCTCAGACGAATCTACTACTGATGGGAGGTTTCAAGAGCTTTGTTGAGCAAATGAAACTCGACAACGTCCCACCTGACGTCAAGACTATCACTTATTTGATGGAAATCGTTCCTCCGACCATAGCTTCGGAGACGGCTGTAATAAACTATGCCAAGTCCATGAGAGTCAAGCTGGACGTAGATTTTTATAACTTGTTGATAAGGAAGAGGAGCTTCAGATTCGATTACGAAAATGCGGTGGTAAGGCTCTCGCGATTGAGGGATTGTCGTTGTGTTATCGTTGATGTTTGTTCTTTTTCCAACAGAAAGTGCTGACGATGATGCAGCAGGACCGGCTCGAACCTAACATAATGACCTGGGGAGTGCTGGCGTTGACTTGCCGCACTTCTGCCCAGGCAAAAGAAATATTTGAGGGTATGGCGCTGAGCGGTCATTCGATGAATTGCCAGATAATCGGAGCTATTCTGCGTCAGGCTACCAGTCGATGGCTCTTCGGACTAGTTTTGGAACTGATGGAAAAAATGCGAACCGAGGGACCGAAGCCAAACGATAAAATATTCGATATACTGGAAACGTTTAGACAGAAAGCAATTAAATATCAGAACGCTCCGGTAATTTGAGCCGATCGATATTATCTGGAATTCGAATAATTTACGTGTTTCGTTTTCTGTTTTTAGGATAAAGCTGAGTGGGTATTGAAACCACACTGGCAAAACGGATGGCGGAAATTTAATCTCAGGTATGACTCGTGGATGACGGAAATGAAGCTCAATCCAGTGCCTAAAATAAAGAAGAGGCAGTTATCATGAATTAAATTTAATGATTATCGATTTTTCTTTCGTCAAAATAAACAGTAAGAAGACTGTCCGCGATGTAGATAATAATATGTACATATTTTCGCTTAGAAATCTAAAAAATAAGATATACACATATTGTAAATTGCTCGCTGTTTTTGATTAACGTACTAATCAGTTTGTACAATGTTGAGTAATCACGATAAAATATAGTAGTTGAAAATCGTTAATATTTGATACATCAATAGAAGCAAGATATTCAACTAGTTGAATCCTACAGCCATTCCATCTCCTCGTACCGTACAAAAATACATCTTTCAATAGAATAAGAAAGTAGAAAATAAATCAGCGAAGGTACGACGGACGGGTATCCGGTAGCCAAGGTCGTCCTCTACCTCCTGGTCCGACCATGACTCCCCTAGTTGGGCAGGGACCGCGTATACCAATTTTATTATAGCCAGTAGGCCCGGTTGGCTGTGCTCCGCACGTCTCTAGCGCCACAAAGTCGTCCACATGGAGAGACGGAGGCCTCGAGGTATTCGGAGGTCTTGAACGGAAAGGATCCGCGCCACGTCCCACTCCTCCAGCCGTAGGTCCACCCCTCATTGAATTCGCAAACTGGGCTCTGCCTCTCATCGGTGTTACTGAAAACGGAACAAGAAAGATACAAAAATTATTGATAGCTAGTAATTAAACATAAATTTATCAAACATTATCTCACCGAAGGGCTGCTTGGTTTTAGCTGTAGGAGCCCCGGACTTCTGCGCGTCTCTAGCATCTTGACTATCCGCTTGAGTTTTAGGCTGCAATGGCTGGGCAGAGTGGTCCGGCGGAGCCTTGGTACAAAGTCGTTGCGTTTCAGAAAACAGATTGAAATCAGCTGGCAATAGTTCAGCAGCCAGAGTGAGCAGGTCTACCGCGATTTCGTGTAGCGGTTGATGATTTGGTCCGAACATCAATTTTTCAGAGCGTTTGGTAGCGTGGGTAACAGAGCCGAGAGATCTTTGGGAAAACTGATTTAGTAACGCTTCGGGCGTAGGAAGTAGAGGCTCGAGCATTTCTGGTATAGCTTCTTTCTCCTCCTTTTCTTCGACAGTTTTCAAAGCCTCGATCAATTCTTTGGTGTTCTCGAATTTTTCTAAAGGATGATTCTCTTTGCCCCAGGAAATTATATTGGCCAGCTGCTGCGTGCGTAGGAATAACGTTCTCGTCGATGGTTCGCAGGTGACTAGTGACTCCAAAAAAGATACAGCCGACTCAGAGATAGATTTCTTGCTCTCGTCGGTCTCCTCCAGGCTTGATACGTGTTCCAATAATGTGAACAGCGCCGCAGGGTGACTTTCGAGACAGCTTTTCACGTGATAAAGCCCATAATTATGGCCCGTCAAAGATATCAGCGCTTTCAGTGTATTTTTTAGGATGTCTGGTTTATATTTAGGGGAGCCAGCCAGAATTTCAATCAGGGTCGTAATTATGGAGACCAACGGTTCCTTACTGGGCACAGAGTGCGTTAGTCGTTTCTCAAAAGGTTCGCTAGACTCCAAGTCTATTAAATTCAAGGTTGAATCGCACAGGGTTACGAGTATGTCCAATATCTCGTGCTGTACGAAATTGTCCGAGGTACTTTTGAAGGTGGAGCAAAGCATTTCGATCACCGGTGGATAACGCTGATCCGATTTGACCTGAGCTCTCGCCGCCGGACTCGTGAGGGTCAACAAAGTCGCTTTGAGAGGCGCATGTCTCACCAGATCTCCCAGCAATACTAATATCGGTAAATTCTTCTCCAACGGAGTTGCGGCCAGGACTCCATCCAGCAAACATCTTCCGACTAACAAAGCGGTCGGCGCGGCCAAGTCGCTGAGCTGCTTGCAAACACTAGACAACAGCGTGAGTAAATCGATATTCCAACTGGTACAAAGCAGTCGTAATGTTTCAGTCAAGTTCGTGGCTTGTGCTTGAAGATGAGCGGACCAAAGTTTTCTCTGTCCAAGCGTGCGAGGTATGTCCTCGGGAGGAATTTCCCTCACGCTTAAAATTGGGGGCAGTAATCGTGCCAGGAGCTTCAAGCCCGGCATGAAATTGCACGGACTCAGTGCCACCATTTTCAAAACTTCTCCCAGCATCTGAGTCCACAGAGATTTGGCCACGTTCCCAGAGCCGTCAGCGTCGACGGCTCTCGTGAAGACTAACAGCGTTTCAACAATTTCGTTGGAAAGATTACGGACCGATCTTGTGCTCGGTATCGCTTCTACCAGCGAGTATATTCCGAGCAGAGGCCCTACTGCGGTCAAGTCTTTG
The DNA here is from genome assembly GCA_018420115.1 of Euura saliciscinereae. Taxonomy (NCBI): domain Eukaryota; kingdom Metazoa; phylum Arthropoda; class Insecta; order Hymenoptera; family Tenthredinidae; genus Euura; species Euura saliciscinereae. Next base: position 16,122 of record JAFFZH010009078.1, on the reverse strand, counting down.
AAATCCGTTGCCATGCATTTAACCAGCCTCTCCAGCATGGCTCCGATCAGCTTAACGCAAGGTAGCAGCAGGGCGACCAGAGCCAGTCCTCGCTTTCCGGTCAACGCGGCTCGGTGTAGGTACGGCTGCTCGTAGAAGTCTGTGACTGTTGTCATCACTGTAACCAGAGCTGGAAGTCCTCCGGTAGCGTAGAGCTGCGTCAAGGCGTTGCAGTGCTTCAGTTCGACGTACGGTTCCATTGGGTCAGAGTCGTTTCTTGTTGGAAAAATTAAGTAGGCGAGTATTCTGCAAGCCGTCACCAATTCTCCGGGCAACGAAGGAGCGCGACTTGAATGTTTTCTGATCACAGCAACCAGTGACGACACGTCACTGTAATCCCAGCTGGTGCGTTGCATCGCTATAGTCAGATAAGGCGCCACATCTCTCAAGACTGGATGGTTTCGCGATTTTTCCAAAATGTCCGTAGCTCGGTTCTGGAATATCTCTACTCGGTCCGAATAACGGATCACCATCGCGATAATTTCTGCTGCAAATTCTCCAGAAGCAGCGTCCGCCAAATGAGGCAGTAGGATGTCTATAAAGTTGTCCATAGGCACGACAGTGATTATCGCACGGAGTCCTTCCGGATAGACCATGAAGGAGTGCAGCTTTTTAAGAAACGTCCAGTCGTTGCTTTTAAGAGAAATCAAGCACTGAACGACCTGCAATCGCCAGGCAAGGAGACAGCCGAGGCCAGAATGATCGTAGCGCAGTGCTTTGAGAATCATTTTTGTTACTTCCGGTGATTCCAACAGATATAAAAGACCGTCCGTACTCTCGGCAAGACTCAAGAGAAAGTGGCGAATCGCCTTCACGAGACCTACGTCAGAGTCCGGAGAAACGAGCGCCAGAAGAATTCTATGAATCAGTTTATGGTGCGTAAAGTACGCTATGAAATGGAGTCGCGTTCCCGGCTCCCGTTCGAACTCGATTCTCGCGCTTGCGGGCAATTGTCGTTTTGGTTGGGACATAAGCGTCGGGGCGTAGATGTAAGAGTTCGTTAATTCCGAGACCGCCGATTCCGTGAGATCTCTTTTCTCGGCCAGCAGCTCGTAGACGTGTACTTTCCTGAGTAACGAGCTCAGAGCATACTTGAGTCTGGCCAGTTTCGCGGTGTCCAACATCTCGAGACAAAGCTTGTACAAGTTGCTATCTACGTTTGAAAATTCCTCAACGATCTTCGGGCTTATCAAGGCAGCGTCTAGGGCTCTCAATGCCGATAATTTGACCGGAAGTGCGACGTTCTCTCTCGTGCAAAGGTGCAACAATCGAGACGGAGCCTTCACCTCCAACAAAACTTCGGGGCCTTGAAAAACCTTGCATAAAGCTTCCGCCAATCGGACTCCAACTTTCACATGGCGTACTTTGTAGGCCGGTTGAGGCTGGCTGCGAGCCAAATCCATGTCGAGTCCAGCGTCTATCACCTTGGACAAATCCTTCAGATCGTCAGTGTCCAAGGCAATATTGTTCAGAATTAAACAAAGCGTTTCGCAATTATGGACAAAAGTTTCTTTCTCTTGCCCAGAAGCGGTGGCAAAATTGGAAACCGACTTCGTAACAGAACCCAGAGTCTTTCTGTGCCTATCCGCCGCCGTACCGTCTTCGGACCTCTTATCCACGAGCACCGCAGGCTTTTCAAAATCCAGGAGGTCCGGAGGCGTCACAGAATGTTGATCAAACACCTGCGTATCGTCACATTCGAACTCTGGGATCGGCGGAGCCTCGTCAGCCATTATATCTTCGTCGCTTAAAATCGGTTCGAAGGGTTCCACTGTCGCCGCTTCTACCCCGTCTCTATCCGCATCTTCCTCCTCAGCAGAGATAGACTCCGGACTGAGTGAAACCAGTGATTCCAAAGGGGGAGAAGCCGGCCGTTTCCCGCCCATCGTTATGAGCGCGTTACCAGGGTGTTCTTCCCACGGCTCGGCTGGAACTGCCGCCACAACTTCTGGAACCACGCTTCTCGTCGGCTCCACAGTCTGGATCGGCTGCACCGGCGGAGACGGAGTCGCTGCGACGCAAGTTTCCTGCTGCAAAGTCATAACACGGGTTGAAAAACGTTTTTAAACCAAACAGACCTCAGATGAAAAAATACAAACCGTGGAATTGGCTGGCTGTGGATTCTCGTAATACCATTCGGCGGACTGTTCAGGTATTTGCGTAACACATTCCGGCGTTTCTTCAGCCGCGGTAACGCACACAGTCGAGCTAGCAGCTGGTCCGGTAACTTCTGGTGGATTGGTCAAGCTTTTTGTAAGAGTTCCATAAACGGCTAGTGTGATGGTCGTGTACCAGCCCCGTAGGACGAGTCCGTCCGTTGGTATCTGTTTGCGTTCGCATTCCAGCTGAATATGAACGTTTTGTTTGTACTCCAAGCCTCCGAGTGACTCGAAAGTCGAGGCGCCAGGCTTGCTGAGGTCGTTGACGAAGAATTCGATCTCAAATTGCGACGGATTAGTCGCTCTGAAAATAAAAATTGATATTATATTTATTCAGTATTGTGAGAGCTTTGTTTTTATGTCTTTTCCTCACCCGAGGCGAACTCCTCCGGGAAAGTCGGCCTGCACTCGGGCGCCCAGTGGTATGATCCGGACTTCGCTTATGAATACAGGTTTGGGAAATTGTACGAGGTCCAAGTTGAGTTCCTGGGGTTACATTTTTTTTAATGATATTCATACTTGTGATAAAGTTCCACGAAAATACAAAAAGAAATAACAACGGATGCGAAATGAATAAAGAACGTACGAGAGAGAAAATGAGATTGAAAAACCGCGTATCAAACCCTAACCTAACCTATACGTACCTCTGATATATCGTGCGAAAACGTATCGAAGAACAACAATTCGACGTTTTCCATGTTTGTTTTTTCATCAATTGCAGTTTATTATTAGTAGCATATCACAGTAATCGTGTATACTCGACAATAACACGGTAAAATAACAATACAGTAACACGAAAACAGTCTTAACCAAAAAGACGTTCACTGCATGTTGATAGAAAAGATCGAAATTACTGCCTCGTCTGTAGAATTCGAATCTGAACAGTCTGATCGGAAGATTTTAGCTCATTTAATGAAAGAAACTGGAGAAGTTTATCACAAACTTTCGATTATTAATTATAAAACGATAATAATTATTCTTCAAACACCGATAACATCCATCAATCGCGATTGCGCATCACGCGATGATACTCAGACATGACGCAAACTTGAAAAAACAAAATGCCTGTATTGAAACATTTCATAGCTCCATAAAATCGACTAAAATCAACCTAAAATGGAGTTCAATCCACTGATAACTGATTTCAACGATATTATGTACTAACATCAGTCAAAATTACGATTTTTTCCGTCTCTGTGAGAGTTTCGTTTTTTTTTCTCAGATTGGTACGCGTGGTCGCCGTGGTCTTGTGATCGAGCAGCTGAGCGCCGAAAGGAAGAGCTGGATCAGTAGAGCTCTAACACTGTTGGATATTTTCTGTTAACGAGCGTCGAACTCCTTTTCGGGGTGGATTGTTGATATAAAAAAAGCTCTAAATCGGTGAAAATATATAATAATGCCAGACCGATCGGCCATCAAGGACATAATCCCGGCTCTGCCCGAGGAAAGACATGGTAAATATATCCAGAAACGTTCTGCTCTCGACTCGATACCAGCCAGTGCCCCTCCCACTTTATTAACAAATATCACATATCGTCCTACCACCAGTCTACGGACTGTAGATATCAATTGTATTTTTAGTCAAATGACTAACGTCATTATTTGCGAAATTTTCAACCTTTCTTATCCGTCGATTATTAAGTTTTCATTAAACCCACAGACATGCTCGCCGCCACCAGCGTCCTGCAGCAGCAGGCTGCCGACATCAGGAACCAGCGCATCAACTGGCAATCATATCTACAGTGAGTTTGGCATATTAATTCATAAAAACTATTGACTATTATTCAATTGCATTACAATTTCGGTATCATGATATCTCTATTGACTCGAATGGAGAATAATATTCGCTAAGGATTAATTTTTATGTGTAAAATTGCGAGAAAACTCCAAGAGAACAAAGGCGCAAGGTTTAAACGAAGCCATTTCATCTTTCAATCAATTACCGAGAGGCTTTTTGTTTACTTTCATGAACCCAGGTCGCAGATGATCTCCAAAGAAGACTATGACTTCGTCATAGCCTTTGATACCAACGATGCGGCAGCTCGAGAGGCTAAATTGAAGGAAAATCCTAACCAGGCAGCTAAAACTTTCCTAAATTTGTTGGGGCACGTTTCCAAGGATCAGACCATCCAGTATATCCTCATCATGATCGACGACATGCTGCAGGTGAATTATCATTTTTTTTTTATATCGATGCTGTTTCTAATATGAAACTTTTTTATCGATAGGAGGACCGCAGTCGCGTGGAGATATTCCGTGAGCACTCGTCTCGCAAGCGGGAATCTGTTTGGGGACCGTTTTTGAATCTGCTTAACAGACCCGACGGTTTCATCATGAACATGACGTCGCGTATTATCGCCAAAATCGCCTGTTGGAGCCATGAGATTATGGAGAAAACCGATCTCCACTTCTATCTCACCTGGCTCAAGGATCAACTCAAACTTAACGTGAGTTCTTGCGGAGGAAAGAAGCTCCTGGGTAGTATGAAGCTCGGTGATGAATTCATTGCTTCAATTCTTAGCATAGTTGTAAACAATGGATCTAGTAGATTCTGGCAATTTCTAGAAGGACGATTTCAGATACCACTAATCTATTGTTTGTTTCAGGATTTATATGAGTTATAGATAATTTATTATTTTGTCGCATTACAAGGTTGTAGAAGTAGATATAGTTTAGCGTTCTCGTAGATTAGTTGCTTATATTCTGCATGCTTCCTTGCTTCACTTTTTCATTTTTCGCTTTCACAATCTACACGCATACTCGATACAGATTCACAGCACGGGGTCGGAGAGGTTTACACAATCTACGAACGCCATTAACATCTTATCTCTAAGATTATTCTGGTATTTTTTAACGGTACTTGGGACTCTTATTCTTCTCTTTTGGGAGTGTGTATCGATCGTGCAATACCACGTATTTTTCCAACGCACCGTTCACTACGTTATTTCAATTACTTCGTTCAATTTCATTGATAATTGATCTGCTATGGTATGAAAATTTACCTACCTCGTTGATCACATCAATTCTAACGTCGATCGTCTCATGCATTTAGAATTCAGAGCTATCATGAGAAATGGTTTAAATTTAGTAAAAGCAAGAGTCTTTGGTTGGTCAGGTGAACATTGAAATCAAAGCGAAGCGTATCAATGTTGCTTTTCTTGTAAGGTTGCGGGATTTTTGAAAGAACCAGATCGAAATCTTGGATGGAAGATAAATCGAATGGGGTTTTTAGTTTGAAGCCCTTGAGGAGGCAAGCTTGCATGCGGAGATTATACAGGACATCACACCCAACGAGGCCGGGGATTCCAATGAGCTGCATGAATTGCAGAACCCGGTTGGTTTCGTAACAACTCATCATATCATATTTTCAACAGATAGTCTGACTTTTCGATCAACTTGCATCAACATCTGAGAACATAGTCCGATCTCGTTGATCTTTGTTCACAACCGAACTCGTACTCACTAATTCTCTACAGTTTGGCTCCGCATCATCACTTTTCAAATCAATCAGTACATAATTTGAAACTATACCTTGTTTGTTTTGTTGTGCGACTATGTGATTTTTTCTTTTAAACTCTATTCAATTTCAATATTGACAGTAAAATTTTTAACGAGAAGTTTTATCGCGAGAATCGACTAGTCCATCATTCGTGAACACACCGCAATAACACCTGCACGATTTTGTTCCTATGATCCTTACGCTGGCGTTTTTTTTTTTTCGTGTTTTCATTCACTTGAAGCTAATATAATTTTACTGTAACTGTATTCTATTTCTTTAGCGCATGGTTTGAACAAAACTTATCCTTTATCTTTCGATAATTAAAAAAAAAAAAACTACAGTCTAACAAGGTGTGACTGCAATTGGCTGTTCAGTCGTGTATCTATTACTAAGTTATGGGAGTTTGCGTGTTTTGAGTACATAGAGGTGAAAAAAATCCCTTTTCCATAATTAGATACAATCATGGCTCCTTCGAATTACTTGAACGGTAAGATTTCGTAGATTTTAGAGGAGCTTCCAGAGGTGGAACGTTGTTGTACTGGTTCTGAATATAGATTTACCGACTATCAGCCCTAGCAAAGTTGGTCTAGAGGCGAACGAGCCTTGACACTGAGAACCAGCATCATTAATAATGTTCTGCTTCTCTTATAGAACAATGAATACATTCAGTCAGTTGCCCGTTGTCTGCAAATGATGCTGCGCATAGACGAATATCGTTTTGCCTTTGTCTCTGTCGACGGAATTTCAACACTCTTGAGTGTTCTGTCCGGCAGAGTCAACTTCCAAGTACAATATCAACTGATATTCTGCTTGTGGGTTCTAACGTTCAATCCTCTCCTCGCGGAGAAAATGAACAAGTAAGAAATTCTTGGACAATTATTCCTGCTCTTTTTCTCTCATCGAAAAAATGATTCGTCAACAATCAACTTTCATTCCTTCGTCTCACCAGGTTCAACGTTATCCCCATTCTCGCTGACATCCTCAGCGACTCCGTCAAGGAGAAGGTCACCCGCATCATTCTGGCAGTGTTCAGGGTACGGAATATTTTTGGGAACATGTTTTTCTACATTATTAAGGATCGTTTTCCTTTTGATAGAACCTCATCGAGAAGGTAGAGGACGGTCAAGTGGCCAAGGAGCACTGCATCGCGATGGTCCAGTGCAAGGTACTGAAGCAGCTTTCGATTTTGGAACAACGCAAGTTTGACGACGAAGATATAATCGGAGATATCGAATACTTGAACGACAGACTGCAAGCATCTGTTCAGGACTTGAGCTCCTTCGACGAATACGCAACGGAAGTTAAATCCGGACGACTGGAATGGTCGCCGGTCCACAAATCGGCTAAATTCTGGAGGGAAAATGCTCCTCGTCTCAACGAAAAGAACTACGAACTTCTTCGCATACTCGTTCATTTACTAGAGACCAGCAAAGACCCGCTCGTTCTCAGTGTCGCAAGCTTCGATATCGGAGAATACGTCCGTCACTATCCTCGTGGAAAACAGTGAGTGGTCTCGAATCCTATAACGACTGCAATTACTCAGTCCAAGCGCTAAAACTTCATTAATGCTATTCCATTCTACAGCGTCATCGAACAGCTAGGTGGCAAGCAGCGTGTCATGCAGTTGCTCGGACACGAAGATCCGAATGTCCGTTACGAAGCTCTCCTCGCGGTTCAGAAGCTGATGGTACACAATTGGTACGTGTGCAGGGATATTGAATGAAACATTTTATTGACACCATTTTGAAATGTTGATTTTTGGCCGGCAGGGAGTACCTTGGCAAGCAATTGGAGAAGGATCAGACCGGACTACCGGGGTCTGGAGGTTCGCAAGTTCCTGCTAAAGCCTAATCATCTGTTATACCACTTTCCATTTAACTTTCCATCCTGTTTAGTGCTTCATACACTGTGTAATGTAAAACGTTGTTTGTTCACATTTCTGGGGTAACGATTCAATTTCACCGGTTTATCTTTGACTTGTTGAAAGAAGATATTATTTTTAGAGGATCTAAATTTATCAGGAAATATGAAAACAACTGTGAAAATATATTGTTAATTAACATTCCAAGCTTTTCGAGGTAGACACGATGTTACCCAGATATTTTAAATCAAGTATAAAACCTCTGAATTTCTGCAAAGATGAACATTACTATGGAAGAAGGCTTTGCTGTATTGAATATAAGAAAGTAACAACGGAATTTCGTCCTATACACGTCGGCGTTGGCTGAAATCGCCAATGGCAACTTGTATCATTCGATTTGTTGTTTCTTACTTTTACTCGTGCGTAATGAATAATGAACTATGCCTTTATATTACATGGTTTGATCATGCGTTGAAGAAAAAATAAACAAAGTATTAAATTCTTATGTACATATGAATATTATAAATATCTTAAATTGATCATAGCGTTATTAACATGAGTGGTGATTGTGTAATATAATAATTATACTCTTGTAATTAGCAAGCGAAGAATGAATTGTAAAATACCAGTAGAAAATTAAATAAATATTATTATCCACATTCTTCGTAATTTCGCAAAATTTTCTCCTCTCCGAATTACCACAAACGTTTATACGTTACATTGGTGTTTGAAAAATTAGCCAAGTCTATGTTTTATTGTCCTGTATGTGGACAATACTCTAAGAACTGTTAAACGAGCTGGGATAAAACAGACCCAATAAATAACTTGGAATAAAAATTGTATTAATACATTGACAATAAATTAAGACATGATGGATTTTTTTATTCAATTCCCAGAATGATCAAGAAGTAGCGAACAGTCGGTCTCCACAAAAGTTCGGGCTGTGAAAATCGAGTTGCTGAATCCTGATGATTGGAGCAGCTAAAATAATGAGGAAATTAAAGTTTTGAATTTAAATTCTGAATCCCAAGGGCTCGAAAAAGAAGCGATGGTAATTGCTGGAGTTCTTCGTAGGGATGCTAGAAGGCTAGAAATTGATATTTTTGTTTGTTTCTTATTTGCAGTCGTTTTTTTCTCCCTCTCTGCTTCTCAATGCGTAAATATGAGACGTAATTATTTCGTATTTTTCAGTTCTCATTTCGAAGCTGTGCGGAAAGTGAAGCGTGAGTACGGAAAGTAAAAGTTTCCAAGCAGGTGTTACAACGAATACATACCTATAGTTTAAAATTCGTTTTTAAGATGAAATGAAAGTCACGTGACCTCGATATGATTTACACTTGGAATTTTCGAACGCTATTTTCTGAGCCAAAACACATTCGATTGATGTGAAATTGATATCAGTGACGTAGAAAAACTGAATGAAGGGCCTGCCAATCGTGGATTTTCGAATATCGAAAGACATAATCAGAATTTTGTGTAACAACATTGTTCTGTAACCCAAGGAGGTGCTGCCCCTCGTGGAGAGAGGCAGCACTTCATTGGATTACAGAACAATATTGTTAAAAAACTGTTATTACGTCTGGATTTTCGAAAATCCACGATTGGCAGGCCCTTCATTGAGTTTTTATACGTCACTGATATCAATTTCACATCAATCAAATGTATTTTGGCTGAGAAAATAGCGTTTGGAAATTCCAAGTGTAAATCATATCGAGCTCACGTGACTTTCATTTCACCTTCTTAAAAAATCTGTACTTTTCTAGGTAAAAATCAGTAAAAATAAAAACCAGAAGCAAAAAAAAAATGGACAACCAATACAAAGTTATCCTCTTTTTTTTTAATCTATCAATCAACAAATAAAATAACATTGATGATCAATGAATAAATGCTAAAATCGAAGAGAAATGAGAGAAATTCCAGTCCGCTGCGCATCTTGACCTGTCAATCAGCATGAATACTTATAGCAGACTAGCAGAAGGGATTTTATGTTTATATAGTTGTAGCACGTGGTCGGAATAATACGAACTATTATACGTGTCGCATCGGTCACGCGTATCGCAAAATGCCACTTGTCACTGAATTCTTATCAAACCTCGCCGGGCTCAGTGAAATGAACTGATAATTTTCATATTTAATAATGGTAATGTTACCGGAACCAGGGCTGCTGTCGCAGTACATACACATCGCGGTTGTCGTCGCGGTTTACTGGTCAGTCAGGTTATGTTCTCGCAATCAGAACCCTGTCATTATTAACTTCACCCTTAACCCTCACAGAATCTTTCCTCGCCCCACGACTTGATGTATTATTCATTCATCATTCACACAAATTTTGAAACATTAATTTCTGATCAATTTATCATTCACCAAATAATTTCATTCCAGGCTCGTCTCGATCCTCACAGTCTTCGTAAACAAGGCTCTCTTGTCGGGCGACGAAGTCAAATTGGATGCCCCATTGTTCATCACCTGGTTTCAATGCATCATCAGTGCGACCATTTGTACAACCCTTAGCAAACTATCGAAATGGTTTCCACACAGGATTACTTTTCCCGAAGGACATCCCTACTCTATGGATGTGGCGAGGAAGGTGAATCTTCGTCACTCGCATACTCTGACAATAAACTATAAGAACTTTGCTTCACAGGTCCTTCCGTTATCTGTGCTATTCACCGCTATGATAGCCAGTAACAATCTCTGCCTGAAATATGTGGACGTCGCGTTCTATTACGTCGGACGTTCGTTGACCACAGTGTTCAACGTCATCCTGTCCTATTCAATCTTGGGTAAGAATTTCTCCACCCAAAATGGAGGGTTTCGAGGACCATATTGTCCGGAATTCAATATTCAATCAATTCCTACAGGTCAGAGAACGTCTTTCGGCTGCCTGGCATGCTGCGCGATAATAATCGGTGGATTCTGGCTGGGAGTGGACCAAGAGAATGTAGCCGGATCGTTATCGGTCCGTGGTACGATATTCGGAGTCCTCGGGTCTCTGTCTCTCTCGCTGTACTCGATTTATACCAAAAGAGTGCTTCCCTTGGTGAATCAAGAAATTTGGCTACTATCTTATTACAACAACGTCTACAGCGTCTTCCTGTTCCTCCCGCTGATGATAGTTAACGGAGAAGTCGGCGTTGTTTACAACTATGACAAACTGGGACAGCTAATGTTCTGGGGAGTCATGATCGTCGGAGGTGTGTGTGGCTTTGCGATAGGATTCGTAACTGCGTTACAGATCAAAGTCACTTCGCCCTTGACTCATAACATCAGCGGGACTGCTAAGGCTTGCGCACAGACAGTAATAGCCACCTATTGGTACAACGAACATAAACCGTTGCTCTGGTGGACCAGTAACTTTATTGTATTAGGTGGTAGCGCTGGTTACGCTAGATTAAAACAGATGGACATGGAAAGCACACATCGTGAAAATCAAAAATACACCCAGCTTAAAGCGTAGTCGTCGATCTACACGTTCTATTATTTTTATTTTCATTGAATTCGTGTGCCTAATCCGCGACGCTGGTGGTTCACATCCCATCTCAGAACTGTAGGTCCAGTGAACAAAAAAATGTGTGAATTTTAAACATTAGCTAATTTAAAAACCATCAGAAGGATTTGGTTCAGTTAATTTTATGTAGGTAATTAAGAATAAAGACGAGAAGATATGTGAATAAAAATTTCATATTTTGCACAATTTGTATACATTTTGATATGAAAAAGGTGCATCTAAGAAATGATTCTACATCATGTTTTAAAACCAATATTGATTTAAGTTCCAGATTAGTATTCAAATTGTGAAACTAATAAGGCCTAAAGTAGATGAACACCAAAAAATAAAAAAATGTAGCTTTTTTGAAATAGAGAATAGATCAGCTAACGTGTGTAGTGTATAAGTGGGTTTGTATCCTATATACAGGGGTTTTTATTTTCAAATTCTTTGATAATCCAAGTTCTTCATTATCGAAATCGATTCGATCAAAAATTGGTTGGATATGTTGATAAAAAAAAGTAATAACTAGTCTTATGAAACAACAAGTAAACAAGCCAGTAACGTTTATCAAGTATTATTTATTATTATCACATGGTTAAATAAATAGTACAAAAATAAGTAATCGTCTTATTGCTACGAAAATATGTGCGTTAAGTACAGAGTTTAGTCTCCTTTTAATTATATAAAAATACCTTTTAGTACAGACATCATGGGTTTTTTTAATTTTGAAGCTTGAAACGATTCAGTTATCAAAATCTCGAGGCCAAGCCCCCCCCTCGGCTATCTGAGTGACTATTCATAGTGTCCTTCATCTTGACTATGGCATTACAGCTTTTTAACAATTTATCAGGGTTCTGTTTCGAAGGGTTTAGCAGCCTACGAAGACTTTCTTGCAACTTTGGATCCATCGCATGAGGATAATCCTTCTCGATCGATATCCCATCTTGCAACAAGTAATACCTGAAAAAGCGGAAGTCAAAATAATTCCATCAAATAGCTGAGAATTCGATAGACTATCTCAGTTTTTAGTCCTACCGAGGATTCTCCACAGCCGCAGAAACGTTCAGTCTGCGTACGACAAGGTTGTAGAAAAGTTCTGTAGTGAGGGTGACGTCGTCACTGCCCATGATGCCTCTTAATCCGCACACGGACGATGCGTCGGTGAAAAGAACTGGCGTCAGGTTCCCCAAGTTACTCGCACTGTCGTCCATGAGAAATCCCGCCTCTGGTAGTATTACGTATCCAAAGGCTGAGCTCAATCCTCTGCAGTAAATAATAATTTTCTGTTTTAAAGCATACGTTGTCTTTGGATACAATACAATATTCTATCGGTAGATTCTCACGTGATGATAACGACGTATGAATCCAGGCCGTCCATCGCTACGACGCTACTGAATTTCTCTTGCGTATCTGTAAAGTTGAAATTCTTCAATATTTACAATTTAATTATTTACATAATTAATTACATATTTTTAATCGAAACTCAATTACATATTTAAATAGTAGATCAGATAAGTCATGGACGACCTTTTGATTGTACGGAGCTATCGATCAAAACTTTTGCAATACGAAGTTGGGCTTCCGTAGTGGATGCATTTTCACGATCAATTTCCAGAGCGTTGATCTTCTCGAGGGAATTTTGTAGCGCTCTTGTATCCGGAGGATGATACACCAAGTGGTCATAGAAGTTCGTAACTTCTGCGCGTGTTATTTCCGGTTGATAACTCGCCAGTTGACTTAGCAGAGCGTCGTGAGCGTCTATCCCAAGAATTTTTTGCGCCAAACTTCCGTTGTACAATTCTACAGATGAAATAAAACGATTCTGAATTAATTCCATTATCGAGATAAAAGAATCCAAATTAGCTAGTGATTATTCGCGTTGTACCATTCGATCCACGTCTGGCAACGACGTCCAAAGTCTCCGATAACTTCGTCAGGGTCAAGTTCTGTCCGGCTTCGAGCTGACCGTATATTGCCATGAACTTATTATCTCTCTGCACCTGTTCAGCGAACTCTTTAGACACTATGAATCCCTCTCTGGCTAATTTGCTCGACGGCGAAACCAGTTCCTCCCATGGAAGATTGCCCTGCAGCGAGTGCGTCACCGCCAAGCCCCTCAACAGGGCTGGAACCCGGACGTTTTTCCTTCCAAATTCACCTGCGCAATAATTACTCGGTAAATCTTCGAAGCATGTTCATTCGCTGATTGGACCGGAAGCTTGACCTGAAACCCTGTACCTTTTACCGTGTTTTTCGCAAAGTCAATGATCACCGGCTTCTCTCGGTCCTCGTGACTGTAGACCATGGCAAAACCGCCTCTGTGGATAGAAAATTGTCAACGACTATTGGTTCAGGTTTACTATAGGCTTGCCTGCGTCTCGACTCACCCGCCAAGCCCTGTTTTTTGAGGACTGACTACCGCCATGCATATAGTCGCGGCTACAGCTGCGTCCACCGCGTTTCCACCTTTCCTCATCATGCTCGCTCCGATTTCCGAACAATCTTTGTAGTCCGTTGCGACGGCGCCGTGTCTCCTGATCTGCATGTCGTCGTCGTTGTAGATTAATTGTAGCCCGAGCGCTACCGTGATGGCGATGCTTAAGACAGTGAAACATATCACAGTCACCTTGAGTCCCGAGTCCTCGTAGCACTTTAATGAAAAGCCTTTGGCTCTTCCTCGAGTCAGCGGAGCGTCCTCCGTCAGTACCTCTGCGGATAAAAAGGAATAATATGACAATAGGAGTTGCGAAGAGACCGAAAGACTGGGATTTCTCGTTTTTAGATTTCGAAGCACGAAGGAAGCAGTTGTTCACATTATCGAATTAGTTGATGGTGTAAAAAGTAGAATTAGTAAGGAAAAAATATCATTTGCATGAGATAAGTGAAAACAAGGAATATCAGACTCTGAATAATTCAAATGGTAATATTTGTGTCAGATAGCAAGCTTTGGATTCCAACTCACGTCTATCTGTATAATTCATGGTAACTAATCGACGAAAATCATGCGATACACGAATGGTCTCAAGTAAAAGTTAGAATGTATTCTTCTGAAGTATGAATGGAACCTCTGGATGGAACTAGGAGGCAATTCTTTGATGGTTAAGGTCAATGGACTCGGCCCATTGCAACGTCTTGGATATAGTAATCCCATACCAGCACACGCTCCATTCACATACACATGGAGGTGAATGAGTGGAGGCAGTATACACTTCGCACCTGTACTTTGCAGGCGTTTATACACCTGAAACGTAAATTGGAGATAGACATAGTATTTGGAAATAATGCAGGAATCGGTTATCAACAGGTTTTTCATTTATTGGATTAGAAGTATAACAACTCTAAGTAATACAATATAGCATAATACTCTAGGGTAATGAAAACTCCAACGGATAATAGTATAAGAATTTCTATTCTATCTATTATTCACTCTTGTTGCTTATTTGTTTGATTTTGGTAACGAGGAACCAGCAAGATGAGTGAATGTGGGCCTGACCACCTCGACTCAACACACCTCTATGATTTTTTTATATCGTTCTTCTGTCACGGACCCACTTCTCTCTATTTTTACTTGTTTCTTCAATAATTGAATAAATAATTTTTTCTTTAGTCGAAAGACTTCACAACGTCTTCTACCATTTCGGAAATGATTGATGAATTATTGACATCGTATAGACTATACGGTATAGTATTGAAGAATTTAACTGCCTGATTATTTCAAAATTAATTTTTATGAATAAATCAGTAAATGTTGTCATTCGCAATTTCCTGAAATAATATAAACCAACATCATACTTGTATTTGCGAAATGCTGGAAGTCGTTCATGAAACATTTCCTTTGAGAAAAAAACGAGAATATTTCGGCCCGTGATTTTGAAAGTATTGAAAGACTGGGTCTCAATAAACAATCGAATTATTGTTATTTTTTTAATCCCTGAGATTTCCAAGTTTGAAGTTTAGGAAAATTCATAATTCGAATAGCAGTGTTTTAGAGCTAGAAGAACAATGTAACAAATCTGGGACAGAATTAGGACCAGTGTGGTCTGGTGGTGTGTAAAGCTGCGGTGAACAGCTCCACGTACTAGTCTAGTGTAACAGACTCTGCAATCCCATACCAATTGGCCACTGTACTATATTAAGAGGAGGGAAAGAGAAGGATTGATACGATACATTATGCTTGTAATACGTGTTTATTATTCAAGGGCTATACCCAGACTGACTCTCAGCCGTACAGTCCGTGTTTACTTTATACACTTAATAACTATACTGGTTACATACAGTACAACTCCTTCCTTCTTAATTCTAACTTACTGTCTAGTTTGTACTACTCTTTTTTTCTTTCTTTTGACGTAACCTAGCAGAACGCCGTGGTTCTTTGGTGGTTACCGAATCGCTGTTATCAGCTGTGATTTGCTTTGAAAGATCAGGCACTCGTTCGATAATCTGGTCGACATGGCGCTTGTCTATGCCGCCACCATTCTCCCATTTAATTTGATATGTGACTGGTCCTAGTTTTTTTTATCTATTATGCCTTCCGACCACAATGCAGAGTTTTTTCCAAATGATTTGGCCCATACTTTGTCGCCTTCTTTAAACTCGATTGTTCTCCTTCCTTCTTTGTTTTGGATTTGGACTTGTCTGCTTTGTTCATTTAGAACTTTCTGCTCTGTGATCGGCCGCATTGTATCGAATATTGTTCTCAACTCTCTACCTAGCATAAGTCGCGCTGGTGATTCGCCGGTTGTGCTATGTTCAGTTGATCGATAGTCAAACAAAATTAAATCCATAGCTTTTTGCGTCGATACACCTTGTCGCAGCAATGCTTTCATTTTCTTTTTAATCGTCTTTACAAAATTCTCAGCTGCTCCATTCGGTGATGGATGCTTGACTGCTGAAAAGGTGTGCTTGACGCCGTAATGTTTTAAGAACGTCTTGAATTCTTCACTAGTATATTGTCTGCCGTTATCGCTTACAATTTGAATCGGTAGACCAAATCGTGCGTAAACGTGCCGGAAAAATTTGATTATAGACTCTGAAGTTATATTTTTCAACTCAAATACTTCCGGCCATTTGCTAT